>JASGXE010000732.1:0-29220 GCA_030068105.1 Sinentomon sp. SZTP_YWyxl
AACTTGAATCTGGCTGGAGGATTTGAATTTGGGATGACCTTTCCGTTGAGTTTGTGCATCGCAGCAAGTGCAACTTTATCGTCGACAAATGTAACGAAGGCGTAAGATCCGGAATCGGAAGGCACTCGATGTGTCATGGTCTTCACTGCCAAAACATGCTCACCAACTGTGAAGAACAACTGTGTCCGGGTGGGTGTCCGGTTTTCAGTGCCGAGGTGTCCGGGTATCCGGTTTTCAGAAACCACCAAAACGGACAGCCGGACAGGACCACCGGACCGACCCGGACGGGTTAGGTTAGGTTAGATTAGGTTAGGATAGTCTATCCTAACCTAATCTAACCTAACCTGTCCGGGTCGGTCCGGCGGTCCTTTCTGCCTGTCCGGCAGTCCTGTCCGGTTTTCAGGGACCACCTTGTTCTTTTATTTTTTTTCCTGTCACATTTTTGACAACACCCTCCATGGGTTTCTGAAAAAGTAAAAATGCATTGCACATCTTTCTGCGCCAATGGTTTGAATTCGAAACCAGTTTCTTTTTATATGCCAATTTTTTTTTTTTTAAATTTTATTTTATTTTATTGATTTAATTTTATTTTAATTTCATGCCACGCCGGCGTCAAATCACATTAGAGACCTGCACGGGTACAGTTACCCCGTCCAATCCGGACAATCCCGTCCGTACCCATGGAGGGGTGTGACCATGGTTTCTCAAATTTTTATTAGGTATCATTTTTCTTCAATTCAACAATGTGGGACGAACGAAAATGCGGACGCGGACCAATGGGAGAGATGGCGGTTCGCAAAACAAGCGAATTTCGCGGAATCACAGGTTAGGTTAGGTTGGGTTCAGTTAGGTTTGAATGGGTTAGGTTAGGTTAGGTTGGGTTAGATTACATTAAGGCAGCTTGGTTTGGAGGTTTTGAGATCCAGATTCACACTGCAGGCACAGACCGCAAATTCCGCGATTTCCGCGTTTCAGAGGGACCCCAACAATGTGAATTCAGAGGAAGGTGACATTGTGTCAACACATCTTTTTTTTTCGTCGGCTGCTTGCGCGTGCGGTCGCGTTCAGGGCGTGCTCCGCTGATTTCATCGTTTTGTTTGTGTTTTTGATCGTTTTTGTTTGTTTCTGTCTTTGTTTTTTGGTGTTTGCTTTATTTTTCTTCGATTCATCTTTTCTGTTGTTCGCTTCCCTTGAAATCCATTCGCTTTCTACATCTTTTCTTCCTTTCTTTTTCGTTTTAAAATCTGCTGCTTTCCTTCTTTTCCATTTTCGAATTTTCCTTTTTCTGGACCATTGTCATGGAGACTCCGACTTCAAGAGCCTCCGGTTCCAGACTGCAGTCGCCTGTCAGTGATGAACACTGCCGGGTGAACTGCAAGTTTGGAAACTCTGGTGAAGGGAAGATGGTGCTCTGTGATGGTTGCTCCAAATACTTTCACTTCGAATCGGTATCGGTATCAGATTTACTCTGTTCTACAGGTTTTCATGCCATAAAGGCAATCATCAATTGTGAACAGCAGAGGTTCATCATATACCAGGGAAGGGATGGGAAGGGAACGCGACCGTTGGCTGCATTATCGAAAGGAGGGGTAAAGGGAAAAGGAGGGGAAAGGACCGCGAAGAGATCATCGGAATGTGGACGGGGCCTAGTCATATAGCAATCACTTCAGACACCCAAGCAGACACACACACATACACAACCAGGCAAGATCCAACCTTGAGCAAACTCTAACACTCATTTCCTCATGTATACCCAATCACAATCTCAAAAAATACACACAAAAGTGGAAAAAACTAGGTGGTAAAAATAGAATTTCCGAAGAAGATAGGGATGCAGGTGGTATGTAAAAAAAGAAAAGAAGGAAAAAGGAAAAAAAAACAAAAAACAAAAAAGAAGAGGATAAAAAAGAGGAAAAAAAGAATGAGAAAAGAAAAAAAAAAAAAAAAAAAAAAAAAACAAAAAAAAAAAAAAAAAAGAAAGAGGAAAAAAAAAACGAGAAAAAGAGTGAAAAAAAAAACAAAGAGAAAAAATAAGCAAAAAAGGGGGATCTGAAATTTTGGAAGAAAATCACAATTTAGATTGAACAACTGATTCGAGAGAAGACTGGCAGGTACACGGAATGAAAGAATAGGTAGGTAGGTACCTACTTCAAGATGATCTTGGATGGCAAATAAAGGCAAAGTTTGAAGCACGATAAGGGATGAGAGCATTTTAGAGCAATACGTGAGTACCTACCCTATCCAGTGCACTACAATGAGGGAAAGCTTCGCCTTGCGTCAGTCGCGCGGCGAGAGCGCCGTCCGGCAACTGCCGGTTAACAAGCGCAGGGAGTCACGGAAGCACCAGCGGCGTTCGCCAGCAGTACGCACACTCCCTCTTCCCAGCTGCGTGAAAAAGGTTTTGCACTGACCACGCAGTGGGGGGCCGCCAACATGGGCCGCCGTCTCCGGGCAGGTTCCCGGCTTAGGTCTGGGCATGGGTCCCTGACCCGTTCCCAGACCACAACTTTATCAACCCCATGCATTGCACCAGATCCGAATAGGCCCACAAGATTAGGCTTAATTAAGAACAATCGGGCATATTTTGAGACAGAATTAGTGATTCAACAGAGTTGTGGGATAAACAATTCCAGTCTACAATAGTTCTTGGAATGAATGAACACTTGAGTATGTTCTTGGAAGGTTGATAAAGGTTAATCTTGAAAGCATGGTCATGTCGACCAATGTAAGAAGGAGCAGCAAGAGTATCAGAAAGACATGACCAACCACCGTGATGTGTGAAAATAATTTTACTGAGAGCTGAAAGCCTGAACTGAGAACGCCTGTCCGAGAGTGGTGGCCAATTCAGAGAGGAAAGCATTGAAGTTGTTCGATAAGGTTCGATACATAGAAATACACACCAAGTTACGCTTCCCTGCTTGTTATTCGAGTACCTTTTAGGTGGATGAGCCAAAAAGGATATTTTCAGAACAAGCAGGGATGTGTAACGTAATTTTAGGCCTACTCAAGGCCCTTAAGCCTCAGGGCTAAGCTATTCTCAGCGCCTTTTTTCGAACTCATCAATCGAACGTCTTGCTTTTGCTTTTTTCCGAACTTATTGCTGTTTTGGAGTTTGGCATTCTTGGAATTTTGTTCCGAGACTTGAAATGCTCCCAAGGTTCTTTGGACGACGTCCGCTTTGAATTTTTGGTATTTTTTCAAATGGGGTGAAATGTGGTATTTTTGTCAAAACTGGAAAATCAAGCGAGAGATTTATTTATGAAAAACAGTGATGCGTTTTTTAAGACCTACGAAGGGTGCTTCTGGACCACAGATTGCAAAACATTGCAGCATGCTAAACTAATCCGTAATTCACCGGTTGCACGACGTAAGTTGTCATGCGGCAGCTGTTTATTATCGTCCTTTGTTGCTGTTTAACTCGACACGATTAGGTACCGTGAATATCATGTTCTTTAAAGCAGGGAAAACCCAATGCAGAAAGTATTGAACACTGTTGCGTTTTTGATGGCGTCATTGTTGCAGCAGTGAATGAGGAGAAATGATTTTCAGAAGAGGAGTGTGCTGCCGTTTACCATTTATATCGTAAGATTACTGTTGATACTTCAGGAACAACTGCAGGACATACTAGAGCATCTTTGAATTTTTGGCTGTGAGATCACTTTTCGTATACCGCGAAGGAGGTTGTTGTTGTTTTTCGGCCTCATAACCATTCTGTCAACCATCAACAACTATCGACCATTTTCTCATTACTCACGTAATTAAATTTGTGTTCCTACGAAAGTAAAAAAAAAAAGAAGAGACGCTCGAGTAGGGAGAGAAATCATTCTTTACAAAGCGAGCTGCTCTGCGTTGGACTCTTTCAAGTTCGTGAATGAGAGACATGTGGAAAGGATCCCAGATTATGCAGGCATATTCCAGGAGGGGACGGATAAGTGAAATGTAGAGAATTTCCTTGGTTGCAGGAGAACAAGATTTGAATATGCGTCTGATTTTGAGAAGAGCAAAATTGGCATTACGTGCAATAGTGTTTATATGCAATTTCCACGACAGGTCGGATGTCAGTGTTACACCAAGATATTTGAAGGATGTTGAGGTGGTCAAGACAGCGGCCGAAGAAGGAAGGATATAAGAGGATTGAAGGGGATGAAGCTTAGTCGAGAACCGGATGTGGACACACTTTAATGCATTTAGCGCAAGGCCCCACTGCAGGCTCCAAGAGTCAAGGGAAGCAAGATCATCCTGCTGTAAGTTTACATCAGATTGAGATTGAATGGTCTTGTAGAGCACACAGTCATCAGCAAATAGCATGATATTCGAAGAAGATATGACATCAGGAAGGTCGTTGATGAAAATAAGAAAGAGAAGAGGGCCTAACACACTACCTTGAGGTACACCTGATGTTACTGGAAAAGGTGATGAATTTGCACCACCAAGAGAAACAGACTGTGTCCGGTTGCTCAGAAAAGAATCAATCCAAGAGATGATAGAAGCAGAGAGACCCAAAGACTGCAATTTGAACATTAGAGCCCTGTGTGGAACAACATCGAAGGCAGTTTTGAAGTCCAGGAAAAGTGCATCAATATCAGTTCCTTTGTCAATGGATGATGCGACGATGTGAGTAAACTTGGCAAGAGCAAGTTCACAAGACCAGCCAGGACGAAAGCCAAACTGACAAGGAGAGATGGAATTGGTGGCATGAAGAAACTCTCTGATGTAGTCCGAGACTAGCTTTTCCATAAGCTTGCACACACAAGAAGTGAGACTGATAGGACGGTAATTAGCCGGAAGTGAAGGATCGCCTTTTTTGAACAGAGGCGTAATTCTGCCAGATTTCCATGCCTGAGGTAGCTCAACACAAGAGAGGGACTTGTTGAATATAAGATAGAGATAGGCAGAAAATTCAAGAGGGAAAGATTTCAAAAGAGATCCCGGAATTCCATCAGGACCAGAAGATGACGATTTAGATTTCCGAATAGCAGATGATATAGAAGAAATGGTTATCGAGAAAGTTGGATACGGTTTCGGAGAAATGGAAGTAGCTGGAAAGGCAGAAGTATCAAAAGTGGCAGCAGAATAAATCTTCTTCATCTAGGTATTTTTTTTTTCTTTTACTTATCCCCAATGCTAGTTAGTTATATTCTCCTCAAATTGCAATGTGTATTGTCCTCAGGAAGTCATTGAACTTCTATGGTGTTTCCTTCCAACTTTGTAATCATTGTTATTTGAACAGTAAATTAATTATCTTGTCTCATTTCTTTTTCCCATTTTTTTGTGCTTGCATGTGCACTCACTGTCTAGGGATACTGCATTTGATTATCGTTTACAATGAGACTTGCTTTATAATCTGACTCTTTGGTGCTTCACTTCATGCAACTGGTTTTGAATCTACCTGGCTCCTGCACCGATGTCTGATATTGTTGTGTTGTGCATCTCCACTCACCATTCACCAATAACATCGTGGTAAGAGGAATATTTCAATTATTTCGTTTTTTTTTCATAAACTATTCTCTTCGAATGAGCAAACGATGTATCCTTGGACGGGAATGTGCATGCACCACTTTAAACTTGAACAAAATATGAGGAATAATAAAATAGAAAAAAAAAAAAAATATGTGGAAGAAAACTGATGGGCAAATGCCTCAACCTTTTCGGATGGTGAACTTGCTAGGCCTTCTTGAAGGTTTAAAGACGGGATACAAACTGAACCACGGAACCTATTATTCACCTGCTTCCAGGCATTTTGCAAGGTTCCACGGGAGGAGTTGCATGAGCCGGACCGGAGAGAAAAAACTAGAAAGGAGGTTATTTTCATGGTGAAGTTTTGCAGCAGCGAGGTCGGAACAGAGAGAATCAAAGATTCTTGAGTAAAACTCAGAGTAGTGGCGAAATTTGTAGAATGCGTTGGCCTTCTCAAAACCAAGTCCATTCCAGCATGGGCTTTGTGGTTGTGCGAGGATTGTATCGGGGATTTTCGTGAGATGAAAAGCCTCCTCGTGCATTTGAGAGTTCTTTGTTCTTCTGGTCTTCCAGCTGCTGCAGTGGCCGAGTCTTCCGCAGTGCCTGTTCCTCCGGCAAAGCCTGCCATTGTGAATGATTCTCCCCCTGTGGGTGATCCTGCTTCACCTTCTGCCGACAATGTAACTTCTGCTGTTCCTTCAGCTGCAGTGGTGGCCAGGCCTCCTGCTGTTGCTGTTCCTCCTGTCGTGGTTGTTGGCCATCCGGAACCTTCTGTTGCTCCATCTCCTCTGGCACCTTCTCGTGCTCTCATGAGTCACTCCGATAAGCCACTCATCCTCTCAGCTGTACCTTCGGGGTTTCCTCTCCCATTGGCCCGCTTTCTTCTGCATTTCCAGTTCTTGGGTGTGTGCCCAAAGTTGTCCCGGGAACTCTTTCCTGCGCGAACATTGTCTCAGCTCCTCGCTGCAGCCCTTTGTTAAGCCCTCTCTGCAGTTCCGGGTCTTCTGCTGTAGCCGGGGTCATTCCGACCAGGAAACTGCCTGTCTTGAAGTCCTCAGTTCCTGCAGTTGATTTGACCGCTGTGCAATCACTGCCACTCTCCTTGCCTGAAGTCAGTAAAGTCCTTGCCTGTTCTCTGCCGATCAATGATCCATGTACAAGCTCTTCCTCAGCTCAATCTATTTCTGGCCAGTCTCACACTGCAAAGAAAAGTTCCAGGTTACTGATCATTGGGGATTCCATGATCAAGCATTCAAACTGCTGTCCAGCCGCTGGTACAGAGTTCCGATGTCTTCCTGGAGCCACCATTTCCAGAATCTCCTCCTCATTGAAAGCCATTCCAAAATCCCAGGCCCAAGGTTACTCGAACCATTCTTGTGCATGCTGGTGTTAACGATATCCTGGGCGGTGCATCACCAGAAATTGTTCTTCACAGTCTCTCAGATTTCTTTCTGTGCTGCAAGAACCAGTTTCCTGGTGCCCGCTTGATCTTTTCTGCCATCATTGCTAATGATCACGTTCCACTAAAGTCTCTCTATCTCTTGAACTCCAGGGCTGCTGCACTTTGCCAGCAGTTGGGTGTCTCTTTTTTGGATGCTAATTGTTAGTTCCCTTCTAATTTCCTTGCTAGAGATCATCTACATCTCAATGATCACGGAAGCAGGATTCTTGGGAATCTGTTTCGCAGCATTTGCCTGCCTTTCTCAAGCTCGCTGTTGGGAAACTGTCCGCTCTCCTTCCAAAAACCTCATACTTAGCTCTTCAGAAGCCTAAATCTCGTCCCACTCTATCAGCTCTCGCTATCTTGTGTGCTCCATTCACCTCAGATTCTCTGGTTGAATTTTCTGTGTTGCAGAAGAGTTGCTATTTGCGCTCAGGCAGACCACAGACAAACTCTCTTGATTCGCACCTCTCTGTCCTTCAGTTGAACTGCCGCAGTATTCGCAACAAATCCAACGAGCTCGCGACTCTGCTCGAAATGCATGATCCCGACGTTTTAGTTCTTACTGAAACTTGGCTTGATGACAGCATTGGCACTCATGAATTCCTTCCATCTTACTTCACTGTGTACCGTAGGGACCGCTGCAAATTTGGCGGTGGTGTCTTGGTAGGCATTCGGTGTTCACTGAATTCCTCTCTTGTCTTTCTCAGCTCTTCACAAGAATTTCTTTCTCATATGCTCCGTTATTCTGAAGTCGTTAGGTAACAAACCATTCCACATTGTTGGTGGTTACCGTCCTCCTGATTCTTCTTCGAACATTTTCCAAGAAATTTCTTCGGAACTTGTCAGTCTTGGTCTTTCTGCAGATTTGGGAGATCCTCTGCTGATAGCTGGTGACTTCAATCTTCCTGGTGTGAACTGGGACACTCTCTCCCCTACTCCAAATTGCTGTTATGGCCTCTCTGCCAACCGAGCTGCTATTGAACTCTGCCTTGATTTCGGCCTTGATCAGACGGTTAAGGTTCCTACTAGGCCAGCTTCAAACTCCATTTTGGATATTTTTCTGTTGCATCCAATCCATATTCTAAATGCAATCTCTGTCGAAACGGGGATAAGTGATCACATGGCAGTTCTGCTTACTTTATCCTTGTCAATTTCAACTCCGGAATCAGAGCCTCCTGTCTTGATCAGTGACTTCTCACAAATTAACAGTGTTGGTTTTTCTGACTTCTTGCTGGGCTCATTTCTTTCATTTCGGGAAAAATATCTGTGCTCATCTATTGACAGGCTTTGGTGTGATTTCGAGTCGATTATTCAACACGGCATCAGTCAGTTTTTTTTTTTTAAGCAACTTACCCCAAGTTTGTTCCTACTCGCATCAAAAGGCCCCAATCCAGATCCATTTTTTATAAAAACCCCCCGCATATTCGCTACCTATTTCGCCAATGTAAAAAATACTACAAATTTCGTCATTATTCTGAAGTTCATGCCAGAACCTATGATCTTCTCTGCTCTGAACTCATGGCTGCGAAATTGGATCATGAAAATCATCTCCTTTCCAGTCTATCTCTCAGGCCAGGTACTTTTTTTTTCTTTTTTTTTTTTAATGTGAAAATAAGAAAATTGCCCAGTGCACACAATAATTGACCAATTTCAACGCAAACATGACCATGAAGTGCCAGGAAAAAAATAAAAATAATTGTGAAAGTTACAAGTATTTCAGACAAGTTGGGCAATCAATTCCAAACTTACGTTTGTGGTGTTTGATGCACTCAGCATTCATCCATCAGAAACCGTGATCATGTCAATGTGCCAAAATTATGCAGCATCCAGTTAGTTGAATTGAAAATGGGCATCACATGATGTGTGATGTAAGAAAGAGTTCACCAATCTCGGAACAAGCACCAAGTCAGAAAATCACAATAATTTGCCCTAGAGATAAATTCGGGGGTGTTGCATTGCAAAGAGCAGCACAACGCAAATAAATTCGAGGGTGTTGCATTGCAAATAACAGCACAACGCAAATTTGGAAGAAGAAATAGAAGAAAAATATCAGTAAAGTAGGCACATGACACCTACCTACATACAGAATCAATCTGAGAGAGAAAAAAAGAAACTGGAAACCAGGAGTAATGAAATGAGCACCTTCCAATTCAGAAAGATTTTCAGCACAAGGCAGGTAGGTAGGCACCTACCTGGGTACCCACCCATGCAGACACACACCCACGTGCCTACCTGGAGGGATTATCAGCAACATTCTAAATATGTTGGTCAGATAACCTAAAACCAGGCTAATCAGATGCATTGTACCTACTCGTAATTGGAAAACTCAGTAACTGAAAACTCAAGAGAGGGCTTTAAATTTAGAGTAGCAGGTTTAAACACAGAGATGAAAATAAAAGGAACAGGAAGGGGAAAGCAAGAGGTGTCACATGCAAGCAGTGGCTTACAATTATTACAGTGTTAGCAAACGGATGCCAGTTGCTACCAATGCAACCTCTGTTCCCCATCCCAATCCCCTCATTCCCTCATTTTATCAATTTTTAGGTACCCTTCCTTTTACAGAGAAGAAACCTTTTTGCTCGTCTTTTTTCTTCTTCTTCCTGTTTTCGAATACAGTGTTCAGGGCAGGCAAAATTTAACTAACAACCATTGAATTACACTTGAAACGACAAAAATTTCTGGTTTCTGGTTTTATTTTTTTATCCCAAATGCCAAAAAATGGTAAAGGTACAAAGGTACAAAGCAAACATGTATTTTTCGTGTAAATGAAAAATGCAGCAGGTAAAAATGGTGAAAACTTACAATCGGTGCTCAGTCATGCAGCCAACATCCCAGCATTTCATAGAGCAGTTGTTGGTTGGTAAGATATGAAATTGAAAACAATCCACATTCGATGCCGGGCCAATCGGCCAAATGAGGAAAAAGCCTCAAACCACAATGACAAGTGAACCACCGGCCATCAAGGCAAGTACAGTTAAGGACAAACCCTAGATGTAAATGCATGGAGTTGGGCATGGTGAGCCACAACCTTAAATTAGGAAAAGAAATGGGAAATTGATTAGTAAAAAACAAAGCTGAAAGTAAAAATGCAAGTAATATTATCACTACCTGCCTGCCTAAACACCAATTTAATTTCAGGTTGGAGTCGGTTCCTTGAGAAACCGGGTTAGGGAAAGGAAGGGGAATTGGCAAAGCCAGCGCAAGCTCCTTCCTAAATAACCCCTAATTGAACTATCTCTGATTGAGGAGGGGAGAAAGATGGCAAACATTCATGACAATTTTTTGTTTGTTGTTGTTTGCCTGTGTTTGAATGTGTGTTGTGGTCGTAAGCACTTGCAATTCATGAAAAAGAAAACAAGGATAAAATATTATCCAGGGATTCTGTAGTCCACATGTGACGAAAGAGTGCAGACTGAAAAGATTTGTAATTCAGCTCAACTGTTAGTGCAGGGGGGAGAGAATTCCAAAAATGAGGCCACCTGTAGCTTGGGCTTCTCTTACCAGCATTGTTATGGGGGCATAATGAAATTAAACGGCCATAAGTGGAAAATCTTGTGGGGTAAGGACCTAGGGCTTTCCTGAAGTGCAAATCTGTAATGTGTGCCTGAAATCTAACAGCCAAGAATGTTAATAGAAAAGTTCTGTAAACAACTAAAGAAAAAAAATGGCAGAATCTTTTGAGACAAAAATAAAGGACGAGAAGGCTCTAATCTTCCTACATGAGAAACAAGTCTAACAATAGCCTTTTGTTTAGAATAAATAGGAATCAGAGAACTTTGATAAGCTGAACCCCAAGCTTCGATTCCATAAATCAATTTTGAATGGACAAAACTAAAATATAACATGCGGAGAACCTCACTGGGGAAAAAACGGGAGATCCTATAAAAAGTGTAAATCATGGTGTTCATGCACTTTGTGACGTGTGATGTTTGAACAGACCAATTCAAAAATTCGTCCAAAAAGACACCAAGAAATTTCATAAAACCACTTGCTGGAATACGCAGTGTGTCATGAAGAATAAAGGCCGAATCAGGCAATGCAATCCTTTGGGATCGAAAAATAACCAACTTTGTTTTCCCAACATTTAATTTCAGCTTATTTGCAAGTTTTTTTTTTCTGCATTTTTTTTTAATTTTAATCACCACAACATGGAAAACATGAAAAACCAGCCATTTCGCAAAAAGATAAACATGGAATCGGCTAATCAAGAAACCCAGCATGTCAACCAATCTCACCTCATGATAAGTGCCATTCCATTCCATCCGGTGATCAGAACATATTTCCGTTGTTGAATGAAGGAAAGGATGAGTATCCATTGTTGATATGATGATTCAGAATTTGAAGTATTGTCGAACAAAATTTAGCACTCCTAGCATAAATTCAGCATAGTTCCGCCGAACAAAGAAATGAATTAAGCCATTTGATTAGGCAAAAATATTTCCTAGATGAAAGGGAATAGGCACTCACCATGTGATAGTGGTGGTTATGCCAATCAAAAAAAGAAACAAAATGCATTAAACAGATACACTTTTGAAGAGGCATTTCAAAGGGTTTGAAAGAAAAGGAAATACCTATTAACTCAAAAGGGGTTTTTTAATCTTGTGTCTCTTTCCTAGCCTATTGGATGAATTTTCATTCATATTTTTGTTTTGTTTTTTGTGGCTTGATTACAACAAACAAGAAAAAAAAAAACAAAAGAAAAAGGGCCTTTTATGAGTATTTTTATTTAATGAAGGGACTGCCAACTGACAGAATGATATCTGGATTTGTGTTGGCCAGCCCCTACATTTATGGTGAAAGAAGAGCCCTGCAAGCACTTTGCGAATTGCGAGGATAAAAATGCACAAAAAGTGTTCATGCGGAAAGTGGAAATTGCACCTAATTTGTAGCCACATCCTGATACCTACCTAAGGTCTAAGAAAATATTTTTCCCGAATAAAATGTGGGTGGAGAGAAAACAAATATTTCTTTAGTTTGCTCTGAAAGCAACAGAGTGAATGCGTATCCCAATGGGGATGCTATTCCACATCTTAATACCCCTGGAGAAGAATGAATGTGTCCCATAACTGTTGTGACACTTTTGTGACAGCAGCTCCAAATTTACACAAGATCTGGTTGTGTAATTTGAGTAAGAAACAAGAGTAATCTTTCCAGGCACCTGTGGAGCCAGACCATTTAACATCTTGAAGATTTTTGAGGAAATAAAATAGAATATAAGATTATAAAGTGGGAGGATATGCAAACTTAGGAAAAGGGGAACAGAAGGAGCATCACGAGCGGAACCAGTCATAATGCGAATAAAAGACTTCTGTTTTATGCTCACTTTGTCAATCTCAGTTGCATTTGCACTGCACCAGCCTTCAAGCCCATAAGTAATTTTCGGCTCAACAAAAGCATAGTAAAGATTTCGCAAGTATTTTTTTGGCAAGAAAGCTCGAGCTCTGGAAAAAGCATAAATAAGAGAGTTAAGTTGCCTCAACAAGGTAGCTATGTGAGGCACCCAACACAATGTTTGATCAAATGTTATTCCCAATAATCTGTACTCAGAAATGCACCGATAAAAAGTGTCTGCCAGAACCATATCAAGGTTACCCCCCGGAAGAGGTGCAAATTTTGGGTGAAATATGGAAAAATTTGTCTTTGAGAAGTTTATGGTAAAGAGGTTGAAGTCCATCCATGACTTCACTGTACCAATGTCTAATTCAACTTGCGCCATGAGTGCAGGAATTGTTGCACTGGCATATAAGAGAGTAACATCATCTGCGAAAGCATATATGTTACTACAAGTGGACAGGGCAAAAAGATCATTGAGATAGATTATAAAAAGCAATGGGCCAAGAACTGATCCCTGAGGAACACCCTTGGTAATTTTTCTAAAGCCCGAGGATGCATCATTGTATTGGACATACTGCATGCGATTGTTAAGGTAGCTTGCCAGCAACAACTGGGCATTGCCCCTGATCCCTAATAAGTGAAGTTTAGTTAAGAGCCGAGAGTGATTTATACAGTCAAAAGCCTTTGAAAGATCAAGGGAAACAGCCATGACAAATTTGCCTGTGTCTAAGCTGTCTGCAATTGTGATACAAGGTCAAAATCACACTGTAGCTGTCGAATACCATATCGAATATCATCAGTTACTGTAAAAAGGGTGGTATCATCAGCGTAAAGCACAAGACGACTGGATAAATTAATTAAAGACATATCATTAATATACAACAAAAACAATTGAGGGCCTAGAACAGAACCCTGTGGAACACCCCATCTAAGTGGCAATGGTTCAGAGCAAACCTCCCCAAGTTTAACCACTTGTGTCCGACCAGTGAGATAGCTTTTAAAAAGATTAAGAGCCATCCCACGCACACCATAGTGTTCAAGTTTAGCAAGCAGAATGGTGTGATCCACTGTATCAAAAGCTTTGGATAAGTCCAATGCTTTTGGACCTGGCAAATCAAACGTTTTTTGAAGGCTAAAAACGTTTGATTTTAGCCAGGTCTTCTTTTGCCACCGCCAGGTCTTCTTCCACCGCCAGGTCTTCATCATCCACCGCCAGGTCTTCTTTTGCATTGATTTTGCCAGGTCTTCAAACGTTGAAGACCTGGCAAATCAAACGTGGTAACAAGGACAACTTGCAACTCAAATTCCCGCAGTTCTTTACAAAACGCTTGGAAGCGGGTAAATAATAGGTATCGTGGGTCAGTCACTATCCCATCCCTAAAATTCCGTGATGGTTTGGCCGTTTCACCATCTGAAAAGGCTGAAGCGTTTGCTCTACAATTTTCTTCTTCATATTCTGCTGACACTTTTCCAGCTTCAGCTCTGCCAGCTCCATCCAATGCTCCTGGGCAGGATCCTACCTTCTCGATGACCTTTTCTTCAATAATGTCTGCAATCAGGAAATCCAAATCATCCTCTTCTGGCCCTGACGGAATTCCTGGATCTCTTCTGAAATCCTTCCCACACGAATTTTCTGCCTATCTGTACCTTCTCTCTTTTTTTTTTCTTTAGTTTAATTGTTCGTTTAATTTCAATTAAATCCACACAATTTTCAATGACACAATTCACAATTTCAATTCACAATATTCAAACAATTCAATAGATTACAATTCATGATTTTTAATGAAGCTCCAAATAAGATTTCCGAATTTTTATCAATAGTTTTCGTTGATATTGTGTGTAAGTTTTAATTGGCATTGTGCATGTTAAATGTCCAAAAAACCACACATGATGAAAATTCCATAGGTACCCAAACTTACAGTTGTGTTTCATAAGCCGATGCAGCACTCTCATTCATTCAGAGGTTGACGATATCAGGACCGTATATTCAAGTTGTCAGGCAGTAAGACCAAAAAGTGGTCCGTAGGTACCACAAAAGTCAAAAATTAACTCACAGCACCAAGAACAAGCCCTAAATAGAACACATAGGTAGTGTTGCATGCAGAAACACAACCATAAGAATGGGAATAAAGAGGAGAGAAGAATAAATCAAATTGTACGAAATGAGGTACCTAACCAATGACAAAATTCAATTGGTTCCAGAAAAGATGCAATTTCGAAAGTGAAACAATTGAAATTATTGTTTCTTTGATTTTGTTTGAAATTGATATCACATCGTGTTGATCCAGCAAACCAAGTGAAGTGATTGATTTCACCTGACTTACTAGATAGATCCGATAAGAGGTACCGAAGCGCCTAGGTACCAACCAACCTATCTCACCTGCTGGAAAACTTTCTGAACCTCAAAAGGTTAGGCACGTCGATACCCTCATCATTTGACAAATAGGAAAACTCGTAATTGAAAATATTTTAAAAATCTCCTCTCCATTCTTATCATATTCTTCCAATCTGCTCCCACCCCTGATCACCTCTTCAAGAGGACCAGGAATGGAAGCAGTGGACACAGTGCAGCAATGGCTGAGGATGATAGCACACAATGCTAGAGTTACCTCAGTCAATGCAGCACCCTAAGGTGAAACTTTGAGTGTGAAATTCAATCTATCAACTCATGAGGAAAAATCTGCCAGGCACCAAAGTCCTAGCATGCTCTTCTACAGCAATGGGCCGATTCTTCAAACGAAGCCCATCTCCCAGGCCGCGGACTACCTCCCCTTTGTGTACAAAATTGCATTTAAAAAGAAAATAATCCGCGGCCCCCCAAAGACGGGCCCCGCTCAAAAAAACGGCCCATTGTCTTATTTTACTGCGTTAATTGCAATGCCTTATTTCACCATATCACTTCAAAAGTTGTGACATACCTATCTAAAAAATATCAAATTTTCTTTTCTCTATACACAGAGCTGGATAAATTAGGTAAGGGAAGGGAAACAACAACTTATCGCCAAAATCTCAATATGAAAAAAATCTCATTACAAGTTGATCAACATCAAACTGTTCTAACCAAGTACCAGCACTTCTTTTAAAAGTCCATGGAGATGTTTCCGTTTTAATTTCAATGGGCAATGAATTCCACAACAAGTCCTTCGTGTGTTCTTCAACAAGTCCTTTTCTTGGGGCAGACTCCCCGATGCATGGAAGGCAGGGAGTATTACACCTCTATTCAAGAAGGGTGATCCTTCACTGCCAGCTAATTACCGGCCCATCAGTCCGACGTCTTGTGTGTGCAAGCTGATGGAAAGGCTGATCTCGGACTACATTAGGCAGTTTCTTAATGCCACTGATTCCATCTCCCCTTTTCAGTTTGGTTTTCGTCCTGGCTGGTCTTGAGAACTGGCCCTTGCAAAGTTCACCCACGAGGTTGCATCCTCTTTTGACAAGGGTGCCGATGTAGATGCACTGTTTCTGGACTTTAAAACTGCCTTCGACGTTGTTCCACACAACGCTCTGATGTTTAAATTGCAGCGTTTAGGCTTACCTATCCCTATTATCTCTTGGATTGGCAGCTTCCTCAGCAACCGGACACAGTCTGTTTCTGTTTCTGGAACTAAATCTCCATCTTTTCCAGTAACTTCAGGTGTTCCTCAAGGCAGTGTGTTGGGCCCTCTTCTATTCCTCATCTTCATCAATGATCTTCCTGGCGTCATAACTTCTTCAAGAATAATGCTATTTGCTGATGACTGCGTCCTCTACAAGATTATTCACTCTGTTTCTGATGTAGACTTGTTGCAAGATGATCTTGCTTCCCTTGACTCGTGGAGCCTTCATTGGGGCCTTGGCCTGAACGGATCAAAATGTGCCCATGTCAGGTTCTCAACTAAATTGCATCATCTTCAGTCTTCTTATGCTCTTCCTTCGTCAGGTACAACCTTATCAACCTCATTGTCCTGCAAATACCTTGGTGTGACACTTTCATCTGATCTGTCCTGGAAACCACACATCACCAACATCGCACGCAATGCCAATTGTGCTCTTCTCAAAATTCGGCGTCTTTTCAAATCCTGCTCACCTTCAACAAAGGAAACACTTTATATTTCACTTGTCCGTCCACTTCTCGAATATGCCTGCATAATCTGGGATCCGTACCAAATCTCCCTCGTTGATGAGCTTGAAAAAATTCAGCGTAGGGCTGCTCGTTTTGTCAAGAATGATTTTTCTCGCCATTCAAAAAAATGTGACTTCAATGCTATCCTCTCTGAACTGGCCTCCACTCTCCGATAGGCGTTCTCAGTTTAGGTTGTCAGCTCTAAGTAAGATTTTTACTCAAAATGGTGGCTGGTCTTGTCTATCTGATACCCTTGCTCTTCCCGATTAGGCTACTTTGGTCGCCATGACCATACTTCCAAGATCCGCGTTTATCAACCTTCTAAGAACATTGGAAGGAAAACGATTGTTTCTCTGAGATGTGCTGAATTTCACGGACATTTTTCGCTGTCATTTTATCTTTTGCTGGATTTCAGATATTTTAACCACACATACTTATTCTTCTTTATGTTAAAAAATGCGAGTGCTTCAGCTGAACATTAGAGGGCTCAGGGGGAAAAAAGCTAAATTTGACAGCATCATCTCTCTCCTCCAGCCGGACATTTTTATTCTCACCGAAACCCATCTTTCCGGGGAGATTTTTGATGATGAAGTTTTTCCAAAAGGTTTTAGCATTTTTCGCAGAGATCGGGATCTCCATGGTGGTGGTGTGGCAATTGGTATTCGGACTTGTTATCCGGTTGAGTTAATTGCTAGGGGCACTCACCATGAGTTTGTTGGTTGTAGGCTTTTCCTTGGCAGAAATATCAACTCGAATCATTAGTAATTTTTGGTGTATATCGACCTCCTTCTGACAGGTCAAATCTATTTTCAGTTCTCATTGATCGGTTAAGAGATCTTGGATTTTACCAAAATATGAACAAAAAAATTATTATTGCTGGAGATTTTAATCTGCCTCACATCAACTGGTCCGATCTTACAGTGAAATCAGGTTTTTCTGATTCGGGTCTTTGTTTAAAAGCTATTGCATTCTTTCATAAGTTTCATCTTCATCAGGTTGTACATGTGCCAACTAGGATCTCAGGCAATGTCTCTAACACACTTGATTGGTTCATTGTTAGGCCAGTGGAACTGGTTGAAGAAATTGTTGTTGAGGGTGGTTTGAGTGACCATGAATTGGTGTATATGGACTTGGCCTCTAAATCAGTCGCAGCCCCTTGCACTCCTCGGTTTATCCCCATTTTCTCTAAAGTAAATGTTGAGGCAATTAGTGAATTGCTGGAAAATTACCTTGATTTCTTCAAATTCTTATCCCACAGCTTAGATTTGGAGCAAATGTGGGACCTTTTCACTAAAATTGTCTTCAATGTGCAAAGCTCTGTTCCAATCGTTACCAAAACCCAAAATTCTCGTCCAAACTGGTTCAATAGAGATATCCGCAACTTGGAGCACAGATGTAAAAGAGCTTTTAAACATAGGAGTAGGTCTTTAACTCATAAAAATAAATATTTGGCTTTATTGCAAGAGCTTACTGATGCTAAAGAAACAGCTCAAACTAGGCACATAAATAGGCTCTGCATGGATGGTGTAAAGAATAACTATAAAAAGCTCTGGAACTTTGTGTCCGACACCCGAGGCGGAAGAAAGAATTCCCTAGCCAGCTTACTTGATGGGACTGGTAGGTTAAGTAATCTTTGACAATGTTGACAAGGCAAATTTGTTAAATGACTACTTTGGCAAAGTCTTCTCACCCTCAACTGCAATCAAACAAGAACTTCCTTCTATTTCTGATAATATTGACCAAGATTTTGGTACTTACCTCAGTGAGGCCAAAATTGCATGGTGGATACAGAAGATGCCAGGTTCTGGACTTGTGACTTCTGATGGTTTCTCTTTCAATTTCATAAAGTTGTTACCTGTGGTGTTTTCCAAATTTCTTTACGTGATCATGAAAAAATCTCTTGTTTCTGGTTGTCTACCTGCTCGTTGGAAACACGCATATGTCTGCCCAATTCCAAAAAAAGGTGATCCAAAGCTTGTAAATCCTATAGGCCGATTAGCTTGACAAGCCCTTGTTGTAAGATCATGGAGCATATAGTTTTGGATTATCTTAAATGTGTCTTGGAAACCAGAGGAATCATAGGTCCAGCTCAGCATGGTTTCGCTCTGGCTTCTCTTGTGAGACACAGCTTGTTAATTTTGCTCAGAAAGTATCAAATGCAATCGATTCCTCAAGTCAATTGGATGCTATCTTTCTTGATTTTGAAAAAGCTTTCGACCTTGCTCCGCATGCAGCATTAATGGAAAAGTTGAGAAATATGAATCTTATGAATCCCCATGTTCTGAAATGGATAGCAGATTTTCTCTCTTCACGGACCCAACAGGTTCATGTAAATGGGTCGTTTTCTTTGACTAGGCCGGTCACCTCGGGTGTTCCGCAGGGAAGTGTTTTGGCACCTGTATTGTTTTCTGTCTTTATTAATGACCTGCCAAATATTGTTGACTGTGATATAAACCTATTTGCAGACGATTGTGTAATCTTAAGTGAGATTCGGTCACCTGCTGACTCTGCCAGACTGCAGGAAAATCTAGAGAGAATCTCTATGTGGTGTGAGAAGTGGGGGATGAGGCTCAATCTGGCAAAATGTATGGTAGTATCCTTCTCCACCAAAAAAAGCCCATTCTGCTATAGATATTCCTTATCAAACACAATCCTGCCAAACGTTGACAAGGTAAAATATCTTGGAGTGACTTTTACCAATGCACTTAGCTGGGACGAACACATAAATGCAATTGTTAATAAAGCCAACTCGGCCTTGTTTTTTGTTAAGCGTGCCCTTCCAAAGGCAATTAGGCCTGTAAAGGAGAGGGTTTATTTTGCCTTGGTGCGATCTTTACTCGAGTATGCAACATCTGCTTCAGCGGAGAGATCAATGCGGGGTTAACGCTAACTCCGAGCTGCGAGGTAAATTTTTTCCATTGGAGCAGATGGCAAAAATTTACCTCGCTGCTCGGAGATAGCGTTACCCCCGTCATGATCTCTCCGCCGTTTGGGATCCTTATTATGTTAACCAAATAGAAAAGTTGGAGAGAGTGCAAAGAAGAGCTGCCCGTTTTGTCACCGGCAGGTATGCTCCTCTGGACAGTGTCTCATCTATGCTGGTGGATCTAGGTTGGAGCTCTCTGGCCGCTCGTAGGCAGGTTTCTAGGATTTCTGGTTTGTTTCTGGCATTAAATAATGTTGGTGGATGGTCCAGTCTAAAAAACTTTCTTTTACCTCCAACATACAGAGGTAGGCGAGATCACGATTATAAGCTACGATCAATTCCCTCCTCTAAAGACAAAAATATTCTTTTGTGGTCAGAACCGCTCGTGAGTGGAACTTATTGAATCCCAGAGTGTTTGGAGATGGGAGAAATATTGACGTAAAGACCTTTAAGCAAAACGTTCTTTTATGGCAGACTGAGCAGCGTGATTGACCTAATTATTTTGACAAATGCCCATTGGCATGCGAAGTTGTTTTTTATTTTTCCTTATTGTGTATCCTGTTTTTAAACCATTTGATTGTCATCACTTATGTTGATTTGCGCCGGGACCATAGTCCCTGCAAATTAAATGAAATGAAATTAAATTAAACATTTTTAAGTATTCTTTCATTCCCAGAACCATTGTAGACTGGAATCGTCTATCCCAGAATTCGGTGGATTCCTTTCTGACTCGACCCTTTTCGTGAAGTTCCTCATCTGTTATTTTCTCTGGCATTCGTAGTGAAAACTACTCTTCTCTCCTAGGGGCCCAAATAAGACCTGGGATTAGATTCGATCCGGTGCATTACGAGGGGTTGATAAAGATGAGGTCAGGTAACGGGTCAGTGACTCATGCCCAGACCTAAGCCGGGAACCTGCCTGGAGTCGGCGGCCCATGTTGGTGGCCCCCCTCTGCGTGGTCAGTGCAAACCTTTTTCACGCAGCTGGGAAGAGGGAGTGTGCGTACTGCTGGCGAACGCCGCTGGTGCTTCCGTGACTCCCTGCGCTAGTTAACCGGCAGTTGTCGGACAGCGCTATCGCCGCGCGACTGACGCAAGGCGAACCCATTCCCCCGATGTAGTGCTCCGGAAAGACTACCTAGGAACCTATGTGGGTCTAACTACGTTATCTTCTACTTCTTTTTCTTTTGTCTAATCTCATGTTGTTGGCTTTGTTTCTTCATTTCGTCATTTCCCTACCTTCTTCCTTTTCTTTCACCTACCTATGTCTCACTTTTATTCGCTTTTTTGCATATTTTCATTTGAGATTGCAAATGGGTATGTTGCGGTGTGCGTGTGTGCTGGTTCATGCTGCATGCTTGATGCTGATGGTGGGGAGGTCTTGTTTGGGTCGCGTGTGTATGACTGTTGTGTGCCTGTATTGAATGCTATATGACTAGGCCC
Organism: Sinentomon sp. SZTP_YWyxl; assembly: GCA_030068105.1. Taxonomy (NCBI): domain Eukaryota; kingdom Metazoa; phylum Arthropoda; class Protura; order Sinentomata; family Sinentomidae; genus Sinentomon; species Sinentomon sp. SZTP_YWyxl. The sequence continues at coordinate 20,706 of JASGXE010000732.1, forward strand.
CGTCCACATTCCGATGATATGTTTTCCACACTCCTATATCTACCCTCCTCACCCCTCCTTCCTTGACCCTTTCCTATCCTTTCGAATATTGCAGCCGACGGTCGCGTGTCCTTCCCTCCTTTCCCCTTCCCAGGTATATGATGACATTTGCTGTCATATGTGAGAACTTGATGTTCTCCATTGACGATTGCCTTGTGGCATGATAACCTGCTTAAAGCAGCGTCTGATACCTATACCTATAACATCGATTTTCATATTCAGTTCATTCTCCCTCAGAAAATATGGTCAACAAAATCAAGAGCCAGAATATTTACCTCGTAAACAGTTGAATTTAACTTACAGTCGTGTTGTTAATCGCCATGCAACACTTGCTCAGTTGAAATGAGTGGACAGTTGTTGAACAGAGTGAAGAGTTGTCTTGCTTGTCCTGCTGGAAACCTGCTTGTCCTGCTGGTAATGGTCAAATGGGTTAGGTTATTCTTAGATTAGGTTATCCTAACCTAAACTAACCTCACCTAACCCTGACCTAACCCTACCCTGGCCATTACCAGCAGGACAAGCAAGACAAGCAGGTTCAGCGTTTTAGTCACTTCCCCCATGAAGGTTTCTGTCGATACCCGTCCGTACCCGTGGATTTTTCTCTGTTTATACCCGTACCCCGTCCATACCCGTGGCCTACATACCTACCCGTCCGTACACGCAACAAACAATCCATGATTCATATTTTCACGGAATTCTGTCAATTTTCATGGAATCTGCCAATTTTCATGGAATTCCGTCGAATGTTCATAGAATTTTGTCAATTTTCACGGAATTCCATCAACATTCACAGAATTCATCAATTTTCCGGAATTCCATCAATACCTACCTATTCAGAGAATTCGGCCAATTTTAACGGTAGGTAGGTACCTATTCCGTCAATTTTCATGGAATCCCGTCAATCTACTTCACCGGAGATCTCATAATTCAAGAAATTCCATCACAATTTGCAGAATTTTGTGATTTTTCAGTTTTCATGGAATGCTGATTTTGAAAAAATTCGTCTGCGATGGCCCCAGTGGTCCCAACTCGAAACCACTGGCATTTTATTTGCTCCAATTTTCAGCAACTGTAGGAGGCCTTTAAACTGACTGCGACCGCTTTACGTTTTTTAACGATTTTTTCGGATTCGGAACCGGGTTGGTGGGGTTGCGGGAACATCTGATTTTCGGAACGTCTAAAAGGTGTGATGAGGGGCGAATATAAATTTTAGCAAATTAACCTAACCGAAATCGACCTAACCTCCCAACCCCAAAACTTAATCTTCATACCCCTATTTCAACACTTCACAGAAAATTTGAGTTTCATCTGGCACCAGATTCCGCGAAATATTTTGATGTTAAAAAATTGCAGTTCGTTATTTGCACCCAGCCGGTTGGGGCCGTGCTGCGACATTTTCGAACAAGGGAAGAAGCGATAGAAATGCAACTAAATTGGCCTATTTCAGACGTTCTGCATCTGCATTTCTGCACCCTTCACGCTCGGAATTTCGGGCTCAGATCCAATTCAGCGTCATTTTCGGAAAGCGCAACATTCGCTCCTGCCGGAATTAAAAAATTAGGTACGTACACAGAATTTCGGAAAATTTATACCTAAATCCAGAAAAACATTTTTTTACTGCCGGCGCAACCGTAAATCCTATGAATCGGAGTACCTAACCACGCCGTGAAAATAAAAAGAAAAGTCCCCCAAGTGGGAAGTCAGGCCGATATTCCACATTGCATCCCAGATTTGAAAAAACGAGTTGGTTTTTGGGTGTGGGTGCAAAAGGGAGAATGATTGAAGGAGGTATGTGAAAAGAGCGTGAATGACTGCCATTTGGCAATGTGATGCTTGAAACTGCGGCATGTTTGCAGCCTTCTTTCAGAAACAAAACCAAATCTCTCGACCAGATTACACTTTTAGCCTCCAATCTCAAACCCGAGTGATGTTACAAAGTGAGAGATGAGTGGCGAGTTTTGTATGCTTGGGAGATCATAAGTGTGGAATAGAAACTGTCTATCTGAGACTGCTGTCAATGCTCTTAGAACATTCAAGGATGTACGATGTACCTAGCAGATTTTTGCAGATGTGTGAACGATGATTAGGCCTATGCTAGTTACCCTGTATTGCAAGCTTTAAGGAATTCACTCGTTTGACATCAGTATCAGATGAAATGATCAGTGTAAACCGAAATATTGCATCTATGAAGAATTGTGCTACATCTATTGTGTTACATCTGTCTCTGTTCTTTAATTCTTTGTCCTACTTTTTTTGAATTACCCGGTAGGAGCACTTCATTTACAGAAATTACCAGGCCCTACAGTACGTTTAGGACTAGCCAACAGCATTTAAACGTATCATTGCATGGGTGATCTGATCGGGACTCCTCTCCTGCTGAAGGTCCTAAATTGGCCTTAGTTGTTGATGAGAAGCTGCACATCCCTTGGCCTTCGCCTAGGCCTAGACTATAGGCATTAGGCCTCCAAGAAGGATGGCACCCGTTCTTAGCAAGCTGGTTGCTGCACCATTTCAGAAGCCTGGCTTCCAAAAAGCTGTCTTCACCACATCGACTGCCACAGTTTTGCTTTGGATTATATATCTGGCCAGAAAGTCAACACAGACAAGGTTTTTATGATTTATGCACTTTAGTTTCAGTAGATAGGTACCTACCTACTTGTATGTGTGAGTGGGTAGGTAGGTGCCAATTTCATTTCAATGGTTGGTAGGTACCTACCTGTTTCTTAATTTTAATTCTTCTTTCAATGACTTTCTTCAAGTCTGAGGTTGACTCACCGTTATCTTTGATCCTTTTGACCAGCGTCCTGAAACTCTCCATTTGCCTCGCTGAAACATGTTTTCGGTTCTCTCCATTCCAGAGCCTTCTCAACAGCACACACTTGATTGGTGTTGGTGATGGGGTCTGTGTTCACTGGTTAAAATACTGCGGGAAGATGCTGTTGTCAGGAGGAACATGATGAAAAGGTATCGCGCTCCACTTGGCTGGAGTCCTAATCGGAGAGCAGACGATATGAGGCGATGGAGTAGCCAGGGCTGCAAAAAGACGGGAGCAATGCTTCCGGGAACCGTTGCGGGCCGACTTGGATCGAAATGGGCTGGGGGAGCAAAAAAAAAGATCAAAGAAAAAAAAGCTCTCCAACTTTTGACCGGGATCGAGAGAGATGAAGATTCACAAGTGGAACAAACTCTTTGAGTTTCTGACCGGGATCGAAACGGGCTGGTGAGCAAAAAACTCTGCGGCTAAAATTTGACCAGGCTCCAAAATCCGTGCTCCAGGGCTCCAAACGACTTTTTGCAGGCCTGGCTACTCCATCGCCTCCATATCGTCTGCTCTGCGATCAGGACTCCAGCCAAGTGGAGCGCGACACCTTTTCATCATGTTCCTCCTGACAAAGGCATCTGAACGCAGTATTTTAACCAGTGAACACACACAGACCCCATCACCAACACCAATCAAGTGTGTGCTGTTGAGAAGGCTCTGGAATGGAGAGAGCAGAAAACACGTTTCAGCCAGGCAAACGGAGAGTTTCAGGACGCTGGTCAATAGGATCAAAGACAACGGTGAGTCAATCTCAAACCACACCACTTCCAAAGCCCGTTTACGAACGAATTTTTTTTCTTCGTCACCTACCTGCATCTGGCATTTATAGGTATAAGACATCTTAATTGGTCCATTGCACTCTTGTTGCAAATGAGTCTCCAATGTCCAATCTCTGAGAAGAAACTGCAGCTGGACTGAGATTTCATTTTCATGTTTCCTTCACAGATCACAGTCAATCCATACATATATCCTACCTCATATCACGATCATAGTCAAATCACATGCTGAATTGAACAAACCAATGCCTGTTATCAGCCAACCCAATCAATCTCCAATGTCATTTCGATTTTTGAATCCTCATTTTGGAAATAATTAGACAAAATGATTATGATTGCAGCATTTTCAATTTGGAAATTTGGCAAAAATAAATAAAAAAAAAACAGTCCATGCGCACATGCAGAGTTTGTTCCACATGATTTTGCAGTTGAGTCATTGTTACGAAAGGCTGCTGCATATGATGTGCTGCAACTGGTCTCGAGTCTGATGTGGCTTTGGTTCCAACATACCGAAGTGATCCATGTCTGATGTGTAGCTGTTCATTGTTTGTTGCAGCATTTGGCCATCAGACTGGATCATGGATCAGGATCACTGACGAAAATTGACGTTATTTTACTAGGTAGGTACTGACCTAATTGAAAACCACATGCAACAAACAAAGCATGGAAAAAGACAAGTCAGCATAAACATACACAGAAAGAGGCGTCTCGTTGGGATGGTTTTTTTTTATCTAAATAACCGGACTCCACAGCTCTCTCCCTGCCAAGACAGTCATGGGGCAAAGTCCATGTCAGGAATTACCTAGGTTAAACAGAAAGAGACCAGTGCATCAGAGAGATGAGCAAAATTTGTGGTGTGCATGCCAACACTAGTTCAGTCTCGTATGATGTCAAAACGGCCACTAGTCCAAAAATTGCATCACATTCCGACAGTGAACGAGATGGAATGATCATTTTTGAAGAATGGTGCATGGCAAAATCATATCATTTAAAAAGCTAATAGACCTCAAGGTGACATGGCAGGCAGATCAAAAGGACAAAAACAGACACATTAAAGTTTAGTAGGAAGTGTGCGCTGTGTGGTGTCTAACAAAAGAGTTGCATCTACTGAAAGGTTCAAGACCAACACTACGCGTGAACTCTCTTGACCCGCGCCGATTTGCAATCCAGTTCAGGTGTTGACGGTCCGACTGCAGGGTGTTCCTGAACTTGCGCAAATGACGATTCCCAATGTGCATCGGGAGAGTTTGCGTTCCCTGCTTGCAATTCCGATCACGTTGCGAAGGTGATTCATGTATTCTGTGAAGGTCATTTGTACCTTTGTTTGCATTGCTCCCGAACTCCTAGAATGTTGCGTGGTTCGTCGAGATGGTGCGCTACTCTAGCGAAGAGTGTGTAGAGATGGTTCTGCCTGATGGGAGAAAATTACCGGATCGAGGTGTGACAGGTACCTATTTTTCGCACGCCACCCTGACCGCTCCCAGTCTGCTGTTTCAACAATTTTGGACCTTGTGCAGAAGTTTCATCAAATTCTCTGTGAAGGATGTCATTCGGAAGTGAGTCGGAAGAGCGGCTATGGATGAGGCCACACCTGCTGCCGTTTTTTCTGCGCTTTCACGTGATCCCGCATCAAAGCACCAGCAGAGTGGGTCAGGAGGCCGTAATAAGCAAGTCCAGCGTTCTTCGCATTCTCCGTGAAAACAAATATTTAGACATGCATTCGATTTGAACGACCCTGTATCACAGCGCTTATTTTCCGCACTGCAAAAAAACACAACTCAGGTCAAACGAGTTCACGCGTAGTGTTGGTCTTGAAGCTTTGTGTATATTGTGGTGCATTTCCAGTAGGTAGGTAGGTACCTGATGGAAGACACAAACCTTCCTAGCCATGATTCAGCGTTTGTGGAAATTGTCCACATTCCCGTCTTTAAAAATCACAACTCCACCCACTGTCTTCATTTTTGTCCTTGCTTGTCTTACAGATCATTGGAAAATGAGGAGATCCTTTATGTCATCAAAGAGGTTGGTGGATCATCTCACATTTTTACTTTATTCTCTGACCTTGGCTGTATTGTTCTTTCATCTGGATTTTGTTAGGTCCATTACCTAGGTAGTCTACCTGCCTACATCTGTTCACGATCTGTGAACATGTTAACTTGTAGGAAAATGAGAACCCAGTGAGGTCTAGAACAAAGATGGGTTAGTGTAATACTTTACTCGTGAGTTTTCTACGTATAATACGTCGTATTATATGTACGTATAAAAATGTTTATACGTACGTAGCAAAAATTTAACATGTGTGACACATGACTTGGAGGTGGAATTTAATTTAAGAAGGAATTCAATTCTGCAGTTATTTCACAACTCAGGGAAGTGTAGGAGGAATTAAACATGAATAAGTTGTCAGAGATTATGACGATCGCAGGAATGGATAATCCTTTTTGTCTGAAATGCTGGCTTTTTTTCAAAACGGGTCATACGATGTCAGCTGTCGACGAAAATCAGGAAAAATAATCGCCATTTTCTCCCGAACTGAAAAGTCCCTTGATCCTTCACTCTGCCATTGACACCTACATAACATTAATGGACCATAAGCTGTCTCAAATACTCAAGTGCCAGAATTTTTTTTCTTTTTTTAATACAGTCAAATGACAATAAAAATGCGGTCATAGGTACCTTGTCAGATGTCAATTGCTCCATGGTGACAAAACACGTGATGGGACCAGTGACAAGACCTCAAGATGAATTATTATTATTGTTGCAAGACAAACAAAAGTACCTATCTCAGTGTGCAAAAAAGGGCCAAATTCTCACTCCCATCCCACAGCTGGATTCTTGCTTGCATCTGGCAGGATTTTGATCAACCTTTTGTTTTTTTTTAACATTTCCCGTTCGAGCAGGATTTTCTACCATCAGCTCTGTGCTTATCTTAGGCGAATGTTTTTCTTTGGTCTGCACTCCACCAAATAGTCATAGCAGAACAGCTCTCATGCCATTGAAGCAATCATCAATGGCAAACAGCAAGGTTCTCATGAAACAGCCAAGTTCACAACTGGGAAAGGAAGGGAGGGGGAAATAGCAAGGAGGGGGAAAGGTAAGGGAAGGATACGTGACCGTCAGCTGTGTTATCTGTAAGGAGGAAAGGGTAAAGTAAGGAGGGGACAGTTCAGAAAACATCATCGGAATGTGGACGGGGCTTAGTAATACCTACCTATAGCATTCAATGACAGACTGACAACAATCACAAAGATGTAACCACTCAAGAACACACCCAAGCAAGCATCATCAACCGGCACACCCACACACATTCACAATCTCAAGTGAAATATGCAAAAGAGTGGATAAAAATGAAATACTCGTAAAGCTCGTAAAGATAAAAGATAACTAAATAGATGATGAAATAATGATGAAGCAATCGTGATAAAACGATCGTGCCAATGATAGCATGGTTACCCAGTGCTTTATGCTAAGCCTTCACTCCAATGCCGTAGGCGTTTTTCAAGCATGTGTGCTTGCATTTACTGGCTGTCACTACTGAGTCGTTTTTCTGGTGATCGCAGAAATCTGGACATCCAGGCTGTCAGGCTCAGGAATATTGAGTGGGCCTGAGGAAGTTGGGTAAGGCAGCTCCGGATTGAATCCCGTAGTCATGATTTCTGGGGTCACCCTCGTTATGGTACAAGCTTCCCTTGCAAATGAAGGTTGCAAAGGTGAGAGAAAGTATGAGGTAGGTTTTTGGCACTTTCTTATTGCCACCATTCTTGCATCCTGCCACCATTTGCTGCTTAACAAGGCTGTCGCATTGATGGATGTTAGTTTTTTTGTCATTTTTGGTTTTCTGTGCAGCATCTAGACCTATGTTAGGTATAAAAGATGTTAGTGAACAATTCCAATTTGGCAGCATCAGCTTTCACATGATTGGTGCATACACAATGTTAAATGCATTTTACAAAGGTGTGTATCTAATGCAATCTTGTGGGGCCAACTTGAAGCAATTGCGGGGCTTCACGGGTTAATTATTGTTTTATATTTTTTTCTTTCATTGATGATGATGCTCGTCATAATTTTTATGTTATTAAAAGAATGTTTGCATGTTAAAGAGCAGCTTTTTCTGCAATGCAAAAATGAGGAATCACTCGACTTTTAAGTTTTATACCTACGTTTTTGTACACATATTATAAGTAGGCTACCTACGTATTATACGCACGTATTATACGTGGAGTTTTATACGTTTACCCATCCCTGGTCTAGAATCACAAGTCCAACGGTGGAGAGATAGCTCACGAGGAATGGAAATCCTTTGTTGTTTTTAGTTGCAGATGGGGATTTTGTTGAGAGTAGAAAGGTCTTCTCCTTGGAAATAAATAGGGTACCTCCTTGGAAATAAATCCCCATTACTAAGAGCCACAGAGGATTCCCATTCCACGCAACCTGTCTCTCCGCAACAAGAGATGGTTTGTAAAGTTCAGCGGAGCAAGAAATTCATCCCAAATTCATCCCAATGAGACTATCTGATTGGTTGCATTGAATCTATTTGTCGACAACAATGTAGGATTATTCGTGGTGAGGCTGAGCTTTCTCCTAGTATTCGTAGGTATCCTCTAGGCTACCTATTTTTAAAATCCAGTCCCTCCAAATACCTACATTTCTCCCACATTACGATAGGGGATATTTTCAGTTTCTGGACAGGTAATGTTTTCTCTTTATTTTATCAACTCTTCTCCCTTTTCCTTTTCAGCAAAAGAGCAAGAAGGAGAAGGTTCAAGTGAATCGAGCATTCTTTGTTCAGCTTTGGAATTTGCTCAAGATACTTGTGCCTAGATATCTATGTCCTGAAATGTTCTACATCCTTGAAGTGGCTGGTGCTCTTATTCTTCGT
>JASGXE010000733.1:0-29787 GCA_030068105.1 Sinentomon sp. SZTP_YWyxl
CCCTCCCTTCCCCTTCCCAGGTATATGATGACATTTGCTGTCATATGTGAGAACTTGCTGTTCTCCATTGACGATTGCCTCGTGGCATAAAAACCTGCTGAAAGCAGCGTCTGATACCTATACCTATACCTATAGGGGTGTGCGAATCCTGGATTCGGATTCGGATTCGAGCTCGAATCCGAATCCGAATCCAGGATTCGGATTCGAAAATTTGGGATTCGAAATTCGAATCCGGATTCGGATTCGAGGTTGTCAGGATTCGACAGGATTCGGATTCGAGCAACTCAGGATTCGGATTCGACAAAAGGATTCGAAAATCGGTTCGAATCCAACAATTTTTTTGGGAAAAAAACACCGAAGAGAAAAAAAAACTGCCGCGCACAAAAAAAAAAAAAAAAAAAAAATCGCGGCCGCGATCGCGTTTTCCCGTTTTGGAAAACAAGCGAATGCGCCGTCGGCCATCTTTGAATTTCAAAATGGCCGCCGCCGTCTCGGGCAGGGTTGCCAGGTTGGGCGGGTTCCCGCCAATTTGGGCGGTGAAACAGTGCCTTGGGCGACGAAAAAAAGGTCCCGGCGGGTGGCGGGTTTTGGGCGGCTTTTTGTTGTTTTTCAGGATTTGGGCGGAACACCGTTTTTTGTTATTTTTTCAAGTGGAAGCAAGAAATGATCATTTTTCTCTGCAATTTTCGAAAAAAAAAACCGCCAGTGCGAACCGCGCGCACCTGATGGCTTGATGCTGCCGTCGATTCGTCGCAGCAATCGGTGGGCCTTCAAGCAGCCGACAAACAAACTGTTTTGGCGAAAAGAAGAGAAGCGACAAACTGCACACTGCCGGTCGTGCACCAAAGCCTCAAACCCAAACCGAAAGCTTGAAAAAAGTCAATTCCACATTCAGATGCACCTTTATCAACGATGGAAAAGGAATATTGTTGTGCAGTTTGTGTATGGAATTCCAATTCTGTTGGAAATTATGTATGGATTTCTGTTGCTCATTATTCGGATCTCAAAGATGGTGAAACGAAAAGCCACAAGAAGAATTTGGTTCTTGAGGGACAGAAGGACATGCCTTCAGTTTTCAATCAAAATCAAGATGACCCAATCATCCAAGATCGCAAATGCAGGGAGCGAAGAATTGCCCTGCTCAGTGTTCACAGCCTGCAAAATGTCGATCAATGCATGTGATGATGGAACTTGGGAGATTTAAAATGAAGAATTTGGGAAGTTACAGTTCAAGATTGGGGGGAGGGTTTGGGGGGACAGTTATTAAAAAAAAAAAAAAAGATTCACCGCACAAAGTGCCCTCATCAAGTCTGTGATTGGGCCTCATTTTCAGCGTGGCCTTGTCAGTGATATAGGAGGACAAATAAAGGATTTAGGGCCTCAATAGACTGCATGCATTCCAAGATTACCTACCTACTACATCTCTGCTTTGTCACAACAATCTGTGCAGTTAGTTAGGTAGGTACCTACTGGCAATTGGAATTGCCTACCTGCCGACAAGGTGTTATCTTTGCCTACTTAATGCAAGTTTGAGGACAAACTTGCAATCCAGCATTTTTTTATGGTAAGTTTTTTACAATTATTTGAAGCTAGCTGGGTATCTAGGTGCATACTCATCTAGGAATAGAGTGAAGATGGCCAAGAGGGAAGAATGTTGGCATTTTGGGCGGGTTTGGGCGGGGGTTTTGAGAAAATAGGGCGGTTTTTTCATAAAAGGAACTGGCAACCCTGGTCTCGGGTTCGTGACGTGTGTGCGTTCGCGATCTTTTCTTGGTGTTTTGATGTGAAATCTTTCTGGTGGCTTGGTATTGGTCCAGCCACTTGAAAGATGTCAACAACCAAAAACTGAGTTGTCATCTGTCAAAGGAAAGATATCCCGTTGGAAACATTTTTTTTCTTCTGGAAATTGTTGCTATGGGAATGCTTGCTTGAAATTATTGGGAATGCTTGCTTACCCAATAAATAGTATTGGATAAGCAAAAACTATGTTGGGGGCCACAGGCAGTAAAAGCCATTGGACGTGGTAAACCCCGGTCAGGCATGCATCATTTTTTTGCCTCGGCAATTACCACAACAACAATTAAGTCGTCGTGTTCTCTCACCGAGGCAGCATGCATCTTTTCGGCCAGCGAGGTGAACGGATCGGACAATCAAAACTAGGTACGGCGCATAGAAACCCAAGGAGGGTGCAGTCAAAATGGCCGTAACAGAGGAAGAAAATAAAAAATTAAATAAATGAAACAATAATTTAACAACAGCAACAACCAAACCAACCAGGTCATTGTCAGAGATGCAAACGAAGGAATCAGTGAAGATGGTATCTCGCCAGCAGCATGGTCCAAATTGTGAACGTAGTTCCGCACCATGATGAAAGAGCAGCCGGGTATCCGTCAGAGAAGAGGCAAAAACAGCGAAGGTGATATCTTGCCAACAGCATCTTGCCAAAAGCAAGCATTACGCACAAAACGCAGGTACCAATACCAAAAGGATCTGGTGGATTTGACTAGTAGTTCCAGTAACCATAAGTCTAAACCTTTGTATGATTACAAAAGAGCATATGATTTGCTATCTTCGTTTGACTGGAGTGTAAACTTTTTTTGCCTTACAGATATTGATAGTCTTATGAACTTGTTCTTTTCTGTAGTTCGTACATCACTTCATGAGTCAAGTCAAATCAAGAAAGTTAGACACAGGTACCATGTTCCTCGTCAACCCTGGGTTAATGCTGATGTCCTAAAGCTCATGAAATACAGAGATTGTCTGTACAGAAAACACAAGAAATTTCCAGATAACACTTTGTTTCGTAACATATTTGTTAAATGCCGAAATGATGTCTCCTATGAACTCAGAAAGCTAAAAGCAGCATATTATAGAAAGAGAATAGATACTTCTGACAACCTAAAAAGCACCTGGAGAGTCATTAATGATCTTCTGATGCGTGGAAATTCCTCCCAATCCAGACCCTGCATTGAATCACTCAGTGTCGCTGGTACTGTTCATAGGGATTGTTTGGACATTGCAAACCTTGCCAATGAGTTTTTCTGCAGGTCTCCATTAGCACCTTCAGCTCCAGGTCAACCTTTGCCTGGACCTGTTTTCTTTCCCGTTGTAGTAGATAGTTTTGTGCTCTTCCCCACTGATCTGCGGGAAATTTCTCAAGTTATTCCCACTTTAAAAAATCGTTTTCCCACATTTGATGACCCTGTTTCTTCTTATGTTCTTACAAGATTTTTGGATATCCTTGCACCTGCTCTTGTCCATATTTTTAATCTATGTATAACCCAAGGATATTTTCCAGTAAGCCTAAAGGTTGCTAGGGTTGTTCCTATCTATAAGAAAGGTGACAAAGCTGACATTAGCAATTACAGACCTATTAGTGTGCTGTCTACAATAAGCAAAGTTTTTGAGAAACTCATCCACTCCCGTCTGCTTGATTATCTTACATCTGCTAAGATATTGTATGGCAGTCAACATGGTTTTCTACCTCAAAAGTCCACTTCCACTGCCATACTTGAGCTTGTAACCTATGCTTCAGGAGCTCTTGATCAGGGGCAATTTTGCGGCTCAGTGTCGCTTGATCTTTCCAAGGCATTTGACAGAGTTAATCATTCTTTGCTTTTAGAGAAGCTTTGGAAATATGGGGTTCGTGGTGTGGCTCATAAGCTTTTTGAATCATACCTCTCTGAACGGTCACAGTTTGTTAATGTGAATGGCATTTGTTCTTCTACTCTTGCAGTGTCATCTGGGGTACCACAGGGGTCTGTTCTTGGCCCACTTTTATTCAACATCTACCTGAATGACCTATTTTCGCTCCCACTTCTAGGGCGCATCACACTCTATGCCGATGACACCACACTCTTTTTTAAGTCCTCTACAGTGAATGACCTGATAGACACTCTCAACAGTGACATAAGCCTTGTGCAGTCCTGGATGAGCCACAACCATCTTGCGATCAATCCAACGAAAACTTCTTTCTGCCTTTATTCCAAAAATGGGTCTTTTAATAATGATTGCAACAATTATTCTGTAATGATTGATTCTGTTCCTATTTTCTCTGTTAGTAGTTTTAAGCTTTTGGGCATTGTCATTGATTGTCATTTAAAATGGGCATTGCATGTTTCTAGTGTTATTCAGTTCTTAAATTTTATGACCTATACTTTTCGCAGAATTCGATATTTCCTCCCGCTTTCCACTCTTCGGGCTATCTACTTTGCATTTGTGCACTCAAAACTTTTGTACTGCATTGAACTTTGGAGTGGAACTAATATTTCTTTAATTGATAAAATATTCTTGAAGCAAAAACAAGTCTTACGGGCACTTTCTTCTTCCCCTTCCTCTGCACATAGTGGTCCACTTTTTGAGCTTCTTGCGATTCCTACTCTCTACCACTTAATTATTCTTAGGACTTCCTTGATGGTACACAAGTATTACTACAATGCAAACACTCTTGGTGCCACACTTCTGAAACCTCTCCGAACTGGCCGTTTGTATGAGCAATCAGGTCTTCGTTTGCCGATTGTACAAAGTTTACATGGCAGGCATTCTTTTAATTTCAGAGGTTCAAAGATATGGAACAATGTTATTAAGCTTGTTCCTCCTGTGTGTGACTCCCAAATGTTTAAAAATAAGCTGAACAAGTATTTACTTTCCATGCCCGTCCTCACTCTTCGGACCCTTTGTCAGATCTGAGATTGCTTTTTTCAGAAAATTCTCAACCCTTGAGGTCCTCTGGTTTGGTTTTTGTTTTTTGTTTTTTTTTCTCTTTACTTCTTCCCTTTCCTTTTATTTAGTACCTGTTGTGCAATCTTGTCAAGTTGGTACTGGCACACTTGTTATTGCAAACTTATTAATTGTGTTTTGTGTAGGTAGGTACCTATTTCTCTTTGGTATTGTCGCAATATTTTTTCAGTCACTCTGTTTTCCTTTGATAATTAGGTCTGATTTATGATCATGATTTTTGTCCAACATAGTTCACTCTTTCCTGCAATTTTGTTTGCTTTGTGCAGTCAATTGGTTTTTGTTCTCACACCAATTTTGTGGAATTCCTCTCACTTTCCCTTTTCTCCCATCTCCTGTGGTTTGGTAGGGTGGGTGGCTCGTCCTGGCATTTTGCTATTTCCCCCCTCCTGCCATTAGTCTCAGTTTCTCACTTTGCTGATTACGCCCTCCTCGTTTCTGTTTTTTTTTTTCTTCTTCTAAACTGGTTTCTGCTTGTTTAAAATCTAGCTACTAGACTTTAAACAAGCCGAAGAAGAGATCCTTTCTGCCCCAAATAAAATTTAGCAAAAACAATAATTGTCAAATCCTCTCATCTAGTAGGTAGGTAGTTGAAGCTTCCAGTAAGCTTACACCCACATATTGACTTGTGATCAGTATGAGGTAGGTCTTCTGCTAATAAATATCTTTTCTCTTCTTCCCACACCAGGTGGGGTGCTTTTGCACCCCTTCCAAATTTATTTTTGGCTCTTATTTGTTGGAATCTAATTCTTACCTGCTGATATTTACCATCACTCAATGGTTCTGGATGGTGGACATACACAACTACTGGTTTACTTGCTCCATTATATTGGTGCATCTTCATGTTTCTGTGCATCTTACTCGGATGGTTTTCCACATTTTTGAGGGTAAGAATTATTTTCTAACTTACATTCGTGCTCTCCTTGGATTGCCAGCACACTGTTTTTTCTCCCTGGTTTTCTCAAAATAAAATATGAAATCTTCCTTTTCAAATGTCTCTTTGGGGGCTCGATCCAAATTTTTCAATTTTGATCATGAAATGAGTTGTTGTGATTTTTTTTTTCTTTGTTGTTTTGCAACTGAAAAATGATTCCTGGTTGTATGTTGCATTTGTTATTGAAAAGAAATACAACCACAGAAAAAAAAAAAAAAAAAAAAAAAAAAAAAAACTTCCAACACACTGCATTCGTCAAGAGGAGGGTGTTCTCAGTTTAAAGTTTTCAAAACAAGAGCTGATTTCCAATTTCGACTCGCAATCTTGTATTATCTGCATCACATTGACGACGTGACATTAGCGACCCGACCGACAACTGCTGTCATCAGGTGCACTAGACACCGTCTGCTGGTAACAAGCAGCGACCAACGCAGTCTGCTGAATCAGCGACTAATACCTGCCGGCTGCTGAATCAGTGACGGACACTAGATGCAGTGTCAGGCCAACATCGGCTCCTGAAAAGTGTCCCGATGCCTGAATACCAGCTGCTGATTGCTGACATAGCGGCCAACAGAAGTGTCATTAGACTATCAGGTATCAGCGACTGACACCACAGGATGCCCGCTGTCCTAATATCAGTGAGAGACACTACCTATCTGCTTCGGCGCCGAACAGCAGCTACTGCTGAATCAGCAAACTGACTCTGGCTGCTGAATCAGCGATACCGAGTACCGACACCAGCTGCGGACATCAATGAGCGAAACTGGCTGCTGACAGCTTGACCGACACCAACTACTGAATCAGTGACTGAAACTGGCTGCAGAGTCAGCGACCGACACCGGCTGTTAGGTAAATCAGCGACCGACACCCACTTCTGAATCAGCGACTGCCGACTGGCATCGGCTGCAGAATCAGCAACCACCATCGGCTGCTGAATCAGCGACCTTCACCCGTTGCTGAATCGGTGACCAATATCGGCTGGTTGCCGACACGGACCGACACCGGCTACTGACACCGACGACATCGGCTGCTGACACCGAAGGCATCGGCTGCTGATATCGACCGACACTGGCTGCTGAATAACCTGCTTACAGACCCGGCTTCTGAATCAGTGACCAACACAAGCTGCTGGCAGCGACCGATACCGGCTAATGACAACTACCGACACCGGCCGATCAAAGAATTAATCCAAAAAAGGGTTTCCCCATGTTAGAAGCAGACGCCAGGGCTGGGCGAATCTTGATTCGATTCGAGGATTCGATTCGAAAATTGCAAATCTTGCCAGATTCGATTCGAAAAGATGAGATTCGAAAAATATGGCAAGATTCGAACCAGGATTCGAGATTCGAGGTAAAGGATTCGATTCGAAATGATTCGATTCGGTATTTTGCGATGATTCGAAAAATATTCGAATCGAATCTCGGAATCTTTCAAAATTTCCAAATTGATCCACAGTTCCGTAGGCATGCCACAACATGGAACCAAACAGTGCTTACAAGTGTCACTGAGCAATGCCTACAATAAAATTCACGTTTACTATCCTGTGGGACTGCATGAATCGTGATTCGATTCGAGGTTTCGATTCGAAAATCGCGAATCTGGCCAGATTCGATTCGAAAAGATTCGATTCGAGACAGGTGGTGGGATTCGAATCGAGATTGGAGATTTGAAGAAAAGGATTCGATTCGTGACGATTCGCTTCGAAATTGGACAACTGATTCGGATTTGATTCGAGATTCGAACCTCAGGGATTCGATTCGCAGGATTCGATTCGAAAGCCGATTCGCACAGCCCTAGCAGACGCTCAAATCTAAGCCTGTGCTGATGCTCCATTTGGTTGATTTTCATATTCCCTTAGAAAATGGATGCAGCATTGTTCCAAATAGCCTATGACACCAGACCAAAGACTTAGCACCCTACGTGAAATGTATTCTTTATACACTAATTACAAGAGGAAATGGTTACTTGAGGTAAGTAGGAGGTACCACCTGCTTTATTCCATGATTGCCAGAGAAAGATGACTATGTACCTACTTTATTCTATGATTTCCAGACGAGACTGCAATGATTTTCCTGTTCTCAGATTTCCAGTGTGTGTGGAACAACAAAGAGAAAAGCAAAATAATTGGTCTATTGAGTGACAAGAAGGTAGGCACCTGCGTCAGGTCATTTTCAGAAAATTGTTCGACTTCCTGTTTGAATTCGTCGATACGTATTCGAGCTTTTCAGGCAAGTATTCAACTCGATTCGATTTCAATTTTCTACGTCCTCTATTCGATATTTGATTCGAGGCAAAAAACCACTGATCGCAGAGCCCTGTGGCCCTGTGTCGCCTGTCAGACCTGAATTTGAAGCCAGTTCATGCTCTGACATATCGATTGAACAGTGACGCGGAGCAGCATGTGAGCAAATTTATGCGGGATGGGGATGCCACAAAGTGATGGCTGTGGAACTTGCAACATGCGTGAGGCCTTTTTGCTATCCGGTACACTCCTACTACCTAGATCTACCTACCTTACCTGCTAGGTAGGTAGGTACCTAGAATCTGCATAATATGGTACCTGCATAAAATGGGAGAAAAATGTTCAACGTGGCACCGCAGAAATCCTACCATGAATCCCATAGGTAGCACTGCCACTCAAACATTATTTTTTCATTCAACAGTTGCATTGATAATCATGATTTGAAAATTATATAGAAAATGGTGCAAATAAATTTGTGCACTCCGCAGAAAAGTACTCTTGGCATTTACCCCTATTCTGGGATTCGAGGAGGATTCGGATTCGAGCCCATTTGGATTCGAGTGGATTCGGATTCGAGAATTTTTTTGGGATTCGGATTCGGATTCGGGTTCGATTTTCCCACCGGGATTCGGATTCGGCTCGGATTCGAGCTTCTGGAAAAATGAGAGATTCGGATTCGAGATTTTTGGATTCGAAAGGATTCGCACATCCCTACTTGAATGCTACTGTGGTAAATAGTTATCCCGGATTGATTTTTTCAATGAACATATGCTCGATTCCACATAGACCTCTAGAACCATTCATCTCCAACAAAATTGCAAGGCTGAATGATTCATTGTCGTCCCTCACCCGGAATCTGGTAAATGTTAACTTTCTGGATCTCCGTCCCACCCAATCTTCTGCAATCTCTGCTGATGGGTTGTCTTACACAGAAGATGGTGCCCAGGCTGTTGCTTCGCAGCTTGTCCGCTCGATCAATTCTTTTTTAGCTCATTAGTGTTGCTGCCACATTGCACGTTGTCTAGCATTTCTCAAACTGAAAACCCCTTGGACCGTGGAGGCGCTGCTGGTTTCAAAGTGAAAAAATTGACTTGCCACTTCGTTGAGAGTGGGCCTTCATCCGGCTCTGACAAAGACACTTCTCCAGCAAATGTCCCTCCCAGAAATTTGCAAGTGGGTCTTGATCTCCCCACTCAACCCAGCATCGCATTCAATCTCTCCTTTTTGCTTTTCAATGCACGTAGCCTTCTTCCCAAGCGGTATGCACTGAGACCCATTCTTGACTCTTGCAAAACCAGCGAATTTCGCGGAATTGCAGGTTTGGTGAGGTTAGGTTGGATTGAGTTCGGTTTGAGTGTGTTAGGTTAGGTTGGGTTAGATTAGATTATGGCAGTTTGGTTTGGAAGTTTGGGGGTTTTGATTCGCACTGCAGCCTCAGTTCGCATATTCCGCGATTTCCGCATTTCAGAAGGACCCTCCAAAAACACACAATTGCAGGAAATCTCACATTCCACCCAATTTCTGAAATGAAAGGTTCGTGAGTCTGTGACAACAGAACCGATCCCGATCATGTTGGGCAAAGGAACCTCTGGCTGGACATTGTTGTGGTGAATGAAAGAAATTTCCTCAAATTCAAAAAAAAAATTCCACAAAAATTGCCAAAGTTTTGAATGAATATTGTGGAAGTGAATTGGAAAGATTTCTCCAACGCATTGATGTACCCATTCCGCAAAAAAAGTTTTCCACCTCTGTCCATGCAACATTTTCTCGTTGTTTGGAAATCTGTGCACCCAACATCTTGCGGTTGGTATTTTTGTTGCATGCAAAAAAATCAGCGAGAGTCATGTCGAATTTCACCAGCAAAGCACATGCAATTTTTGGCGGTCAATGCTGCTTTTTTCAGCCGTCATGAAATGCGATTTGTGGAATGCGATTCGCGAAGCACAATTTTTTCCCAATCCTCTTCCGCATGCGCGTCTCTGATTGGCTGTTGGGAATTCCAGCCAATTTCAACATTCAATTTTCAAAACCGAACTTAACCAAACCTAACCTGACCTAACCTCTCCTAACCTGACCTTACCTAACCCTGTTGCGACCCCAGAAAGAGTTGCGAAGCGGTGGCAAACACGCCAAATGGCAAAAAGCGGTGGCAAAGGCAAAAATGCGAAAATTGATGACGTCACAAATTGAGACGACGTGATTGGCTGTTGCGATGCTGCTGTCCGCGGAAGTGGATTGGAAAAAAAAATTATGCATTCGCGAACAACGAATGAATTTCAAAAGAATTCATCATGAATCCAACCAACTCTGAGAAAGTCAGTGGATGAATTGAATTTTTTCCTCGCAAAATTGGCTGCTTTGTTCCAAAACAAGAAAAAAAATGGAAAAACTCCACCAAAAACCAGAAATCAAAAACAAAAAATTTCTGCCGGAAAAACAATACCGGAAAACCGCGAACTGCGTAGCCGAACCAGCGAAAATGCCGCAACCTGCGAAACCCAAAATTTTCCCGCGGGGAAGCTCACAAACTGGCGGGAATTGCCGTTGGTCAAATGCGACTTGTGAATCATGAATGAATGAAAAGAATTTATCATATATGAATCCAAATCAACTCAGACAGTGAATGGATGAATCGAATTGTTTTTTTCTCGCAAAATGACATTCCAAAACAAGAAAAAATCGAAAAATCCACCAAAAACTGGCAATAAGCAGAAACCAAGAACAAAAAAAAATCTGCCGGAAAAACAAGCGGAAAAACTTCGGCAGTGCAGGTAATGGGAAAACATCTGACGCACGCGTTCGCGAAAGAGAGATGGCTGCCATCTTGTGTAATTCAGTTAATTCAAGATGGCTTCCAGGCGCCATCCACTTGGTTGTTTGACTTTGCCATTCGAAATTTTGGATCAATGTTGACGATTTTTGAGCTTTTTTTTTGCAAAAAAGTTTTCAAACTTTTTGTTTGAGATTCGAGATTCGATTCGAATTCTTCAAGAATCTCGAATCGAATCTTTTCGAATCGAATCCTTTTCTTCGAATCTCGAATCTTGATTCGAATATCACCACATTTTTCGAATCGAATCTTTTCGAATCGAATCAGGCAAGATTCGAGATTTTCGAATCGAATCTTCGAATCGAATCAAGATTCGCACAGCCCCAGTATATGGTGGCCAGTGTCGCTCATTTTCCATTGGTGTTTGAATAATTAAACAATTTTCCAGTGTTAAAGGGTGGTTCAATTTCCAACCTCAAGCCGGAACAACACTGCAGATCGGCAACTTCCTTGGGAAACTGGGGGAAAAAAGCATTGGTTTTTTTTTTCTGTCGACTGCTGACGCGAGTGGACGCGTTTTTCCAAGTTTGGTGCGTGCTCCGCGGATTTTGTCGATTTTTGGATTTGATTTGTTGTTTCTTTCTGTTTCTTGTTTTCAACTTTTCTCTCTTTCTCCCAAATTATGTTTTTCTGGTCTGAATTTCTTTCTTTCTCTCCATTTTCTTGGCTTTCTGCTTTTCTCATTGCGGACTCAAATCTCTGATTTTTCTGTCTCTGTCCTGATTTTTCTGTCTATTCCTCGTGTGCTTTGACTTTGAGTTTTATGAAATGAAACTGCCGGCGCAACCGCAAATCCGATGAATCGGAGTAACCGCGCCGTGAAAATAAAAAGAACAGTCCCCCAAGTGGGAGAAGTCGGGCCGATATTCCACATTGCATCCCAGATTTGACAAACCGAGTTGGTTTTTGGGTGTGGGTGCAAAAGGGAGAATGATTGATGGAGGTGCAAAAATGGTACGGCAACAAGGCGAGAGAAAGAAAAAAAAAACCGTAACAAAAACATACCATTTCAGGGTAACACTTCCATATACCTGTCTACCACCGCATCCACCGCATCTTTACACCGCATCCACCGCATCTCCGAAGACAAGAATCAGGGATGTCCAAATTTCCATCCTTCACATTTCTTTTTTCTTTTCTTTCGACCAGCTCTTGTTTTGCTCATGTGTCATGTTTCGCTGTACCTATACTGGATGCACCAGAGGTCCCCGCGAAATGGATATTTTCGTGGGCAGCACACTGCGTAGACTCTTTGTGACATTGGCACGCAGAAGCTGACATCGAATCTCATTTCCGATTGTTATCTGCATGGGGTATTTCATCCCCCCCATTTGGAGGGATAAATTGTCTAAAAATATACCTATGTTTCCCATGGTCATTGGTGACCTGATGGCCCTATCACGCTTACCTGTTGTGGCGAGGGCGTTGATTCAAGGGTGGCTACTTTGGGGTTTTCGAGTTATGGGAAAATTGGGAGTTTTGGAGTTGGGGAACACGGTCAAGGTTCATTCATTATGTTTCGTGCTCTTCTACTCTTGTCATTTCTGGTTTATTGCTCGTTTTTCAAATCGCAGATTTCCTAGCATTTCAGTTTAACCCATTTCAACTGATGCTCTTTGCAATGACCTTGGTGAATCACGCTTCGGTTCACCGTTGCGGCCTGCACTCGTTTGGCCTTTGCCCCATATAGACAGCCGCGGCTGAGTGGGCTTTGTGCCTGTGTGTGCGTTTGTGGAATTCCATTGATAGTCTTTTTGCTCCACATCCTGCCTTACGTCAGCAACCGTGCAACGATGTAGGAGGGAAGACCAACAAGTTTTTTGCAGCGCTGAGCTGTCAAGAGACGTTTCAGCAGCAATTGGAACCAGGTTGTTTCTTTCAACTTCATTTGTCGAGTTACTTTTTCCCCATTATTTGCCTCTGTTTGTTATTGAAAATGGCACCTGAGCAAACACCATCATGCACCTTTCACAATAGCACTTCACCAATCCACGAACAAACAAACGCAATTTCATTTGAAAACATCCCAGAATACATCACTGACATTTACACACAACTAAAAAACATTAACATCAAGTTAAATATCCAAAACAGCACGCAAAACACACAACAAGCAGACAAAGACAAAATACGCACACTTGAAAAACAAATCATAGCGCTGAGCCGCACAGTACAAGAACTCAAAAATGAAAACACAGCATTGAGAATGCAATTGCAATTTGATACAGAAAACACGTCAGAAGCACGGCTCAACGCTCAGCAGACACACAATCACAATCACATGACATACAGCCAAGCTCTCCAAACAGGCACGAATGGAAACACAACATCAACACCGAACAGATCACCTGCAACACCAGAAAACACAAACAGGCGTCCACCGTTGCTTCCGACACCTTCAACGAAGGAGTGCACCTTCAATGCTGTGGAGTATGCTGAGAAATTAAGGAGGCAGGCTCAGCAGCAGAATGTGTCGGGACAATGGAGGCAGCCTGTCAACAGAAACCACAACAGAAACCCAAGTCACCAAGCAAAACAAAACAAATACAGACACGTTGCACCACAATTCATCAAGGTCTCATCCAAACCAACAACCACCTGCAACAAATTCAATGTCTTGGAACGCAACGACACACGAAAACACCACACACACGGATTAAAGCCACCAGGACTTGATCCGGTAACACCAAGTGCTCAAAAACCTCAGAATGAGGCGAAACCTGGAACATCACAGAAAAAATCACGTCAACCAAAACTCACCGACAGCCCACGATGGAAAATCATTAAAACCAGCACGAATTCAATGAAAATCACACTCACAAACAAAATAAGGAAAACACCGCAGAAGAACAAGCAAATGAACCCCAGGAACACCAGCAAGAAATACATGAATCATCGCAAGAGACACATGTGGTTATCATTGGCGACTCAAATGCTGTCTTTATCAAACAGCATATTGAGGCAGATAACCACACCACCACACACGCATTCAGAGGAGCAACAATTTCCGACATCACTTAAACTAAAGGAGCTCCTCCACGACAACTACGCGGACAGAGTTCACGTCGCATTTCACATTGGAGTCAACAACCACCGACTTGGACTCACTCCACTCACTTGCATTCAATGAACTCATCACAAAATCACATATATCACGAAACATCTCAAATCATCATACACTTTTCCATTTGCAGCATTCCCCCAACACAAAAGTACGGAGACATGGAAACCACAGATTTCGAGTAGCCAACGACAGACTCAAAGCCACAGTCGAACAATGGAACGCAACATTCATTGACATAACACGATTAAACTCCATATTACCTCAGCCCGAATGACAAGCTTCATTACAGGCCAATCGGAGCATTGAGAGTTGCTCAGGAAATCTGCAAATTCAGTTCTCGTTTTTTAGGGAACCAAGCAGACATTCCGGATTTGCCATCTTGAGGGGTAGATCCTGCAAGCCTTATGCAGCTAAAACGATGAATTCTTCAAGACAATCGCGATTGGGGGCGATTTGGCTTCAAACCAACTCTCCCGGACAATTCGGGAACCGCCAATACCCCGCGGGC
This sequence comes from Sinentomon sp. SZTP_YWyxl, assembly GCA_030068105.1. Lineage (NCBI taxonomy): Eukaryota > Metazoa > Arthropoda > Protura > Sinentomata > Sinentomidae > Sinentomon > Sinentomon sp. SZTP_YWyxl. The sequence goes on from JASGXE010000733.1 coordinate 14,316, forward strand.
CTAGTATTTTAGTCTCCCACCGCTGCGGTCCCCAAGATAAGGTTCTTCCAGCCATATCCGGTCAAGCCCGAGCGCCGTGCATTTAGTCCGCAAAAAAAAACAAACCGCGTACGAGCGACGTAGATAAACGTCAAGACCGGCATGATGTGATTGTACGGACGACGTAAAAACGTCGGCATGGGTATTCCATTTTCAAGGGATTTCAATTTAATTACGTAATATCAGCACCACTCAAAAATATTCACAGCCGGAAAGAGGAAAAATCAGCGATTTAGCAGACGTTATTCCGCCAAAATCGGTCCAACCGTTTTCAATCAGCGCACTTTTCAAATTTCCCGCTTTTTTCTCTCAGGTTCCTGTTGGGCTGTTGAAGGCGCCTTTTTTTTCGCGATCGCGCGACATCTGCCGCCCGCCGAAATTTGAATTTTCGGGCGGTTGAAAGACGCGCGAATCAGCCGACGCTTGTTTCACGTGAATTGTTGCATTCGTTCAGAAATGGCGTCGCATTGAAATTTCCTGTTTTTTTCCAGTTTTTGCTCAATTTTGATGCGGTTTGAAGCGTTTTGTGGGTATCTTGGCCGTTTTTTTTTTGTGCGGAGGTGTTTTTTTGTTGTTGAAAACATTAAATTATAGGCGATTTTAATGACACGGAGCAGAAATCTGGCTTGAGTGGGCGTGAAATGCATGCATTTCCGATTTTTCCGTTTTTCGAAAATCCTTGCAGATATTATTAATTCCGTCAGGGGCGACATTCCGTGTTTCCGAAACGCGCTGAAAAACATTTTAAAACCAGAATTCGCAATTTCGGGCTTGACCGGCTAAAGGTACTTACTTCTCATAAATTGTCAGTCCATAAGAAGGTGCAAAAAATTCAGTCGCTTGAGTCAATATTGATGACATATGACATAGACTTACTGTGTCTAACTGAAACCTGGTTGCACTCTGGGATAAACAATAGTGAGATCTTGAATACAGACTTGTATGACATTTACAGGGCTGACAGAGCAGGTGGGAATGGCGGGGGGGTACTTACCGCAGTACGAAGAGCACTTGCCTCAACCCCTGTTAATTTAGAGCATCAAGCAATTGTGGGCATTGAGTACGTCTTTTGTGCCCAAACAATGGCCACTGGTAACAAAATATACGTGGGTTGCATTTACCGCCCTCCCAAATCAGGATTTGAATCGATTTTAAAATTCCACGATTTACTTAACACCGTGATTGGTGCACATCCCGGCAGATCGTCGAACCGAGTACTGATAGCAGGCGACTTTAATATGCCCGGCATCGACTGGAAAACTCTATCATTGGAAGACCAATGCATAGATAGACGTATGCATCAGTTCTTTTTAGATACTGTAATCACATTTAATCTTGTGCAGTACGTCCATTCTCCAACTCGTCTGACTGCAAATGGGGCTAATAATGTTCTTGATCTGGTGTTCTCAAATATCCCAAATCTTGACATTGACATTGATACAGTTGAAGGTATTGGTGACCATGAAGCGGTTCTTTGTTATGCAAGATCTCCGGCAAAAATCAAAGGAATGGTTTCGCAAAAGATTTTGGTATACAAAAAGGCCAACTGGGACAGTATACGCCTCAAGTTACACGATGGTTTTGAACATATCCGCTCGCGCTCTGCTCATCAGTCCATGGAAAAAAACTGGTTGGAATTCAAAATGCTCCTTCTGGGCCTAATCGATGCCTTCATCCCCTCTAAGCTAGTGAATAGTGAAAATTCATTTCGACCATGGATCAGTCCAGAAATCAGGAGGCTCCTAAGGCAGAAGCGTAAAGCACATGCGCGTCAAAAATATGCATACAATGATGCACAACGACGCGCCTTTGTTGCTCTTAGGAAAACCATCAAACACAAAACCAAAACTGCCCTTTCAGATTTCCTCACCGAGGCGTTCGAAAACGACAATAAAAAGAAATTTTGGAACTATATTAAATCGCGCCGGTCGACAAAAACATTTACCTCACTTAAAGATGGTCAAAACAGCATTTTAACTGATGCCAGGGGAAAGGCGAACTTGCTAAACGAAACATTTAGTCGAATTTTCACAACGGAGGATCTTTTAGGTATTCCAAATGTATCGCACATCCCACCATCTGTCACAATGCCTCCAATTGTATTTACAGTTGAGGGCGTGAAAAAACTATTATCGTCAATAAATATAAACAAGTCCCCTGGCCCCGACTGCATACCTGGTCGGATACTGTCTAAAATCCCTCGCTTCCGAAATAGCGCCTTATCTAACATTGATTTTCCAGCAATCATTGACCAGTGGTATAGTCCCTTCTGATTGGCGCTCTGCACTGGTGACGCCAGTTCCAAAATCTGGCTCCCCAGTCGATCCTACCAACTACAGGCCAATATCGCTCACTTGCATAGTTTGCAAGGTTTTCGAGCACATATTGTTCACGAACATCTTTTCTCACCTGAAGTTATATAATCTTCTCAGCTGCGCACAGCATGGCTTCAGGAGTGGTTTGTCATGCGAAACACAGTTGATAGAATTCTTTCACGATTTGGCCAAGTCCCTTGATGATAGAAAGCAGATCGATGCAGTATTTTTGGACTTCAGCAAGGCGTTCGACAAGGTGCCGCACGTGCGCCTTGTGAAGAAGCTCCAGAGCTATAATCTGGATCCTGCAGCCGTTGGATGGGTCACGAACTATTTGAGTGGCAGAACGCAGGCAGTTGTTATCGATGGAGAAAAGTCAGACGACTGTAGAGTTACCTCAGGAGTCAGGAGTCCCGCAGGGCACAGTTTTGGGACCCTTGCTGTTTCTTCTCTATATCAATGATCTCCCTCCAGCCCTCAAATGCGAAGTTAGACTGTTTGCTGATGACTGTGTCATCTACACGACCGTTGAAGAACTAAATTTAAATTTTTTTTTTAAATTTTTATGGCACCCAACATGGGGCCATAAAAAAATGACTGCCACGCCCTTCAAGCTGACCTTGACGCAGCATCTGCTTGGGCTTCGAAATGGCAAATGGAATTCAACATCAGAAAGTGCGAAAAAGTCACCTTTTCCAGGCTTCAGACTCCAACACAATTCGAATATGTGATGAACAACACACTTTATTTCTTTATTTATTTCTTTATTTTAATTTAATTCCGTGGATCAGTTGAAGATGGAAAATCAAGGGCCCTCCAATCCATTGCCATTGGCAGAGTGAAAATGAGCAGCAAAGATGAAAACATAGGAGAAGAAGAGAGTCATGGAAAAAACCAGGAGTAGCACTCACCTCATGGGTAACAGTTGAGATTGAGAGTAAGCCTTTCTATAAATACCTCGGTGTCACACTGACCGATGACCTGAGCTGGTCAAAACACATTAAAGCGGCTTCTTCCAAATCCGGAGGAACCTTCATGGTTGCCCTGAAAAATTGAAGCTTCTGGCATACAAGTCTTTGGTGCGTCCCGGTCTGGAGTACGGTGCGTCTGTTTGGCACCCAACCCAGGCCAACCACTCGAGGCAGTTGGAGCGTGTTCAGAGATTCGCTGCGAGATTTATATGCTCAGACTTTGATAGACGGTCCAGCGTCACGCGCATGCTCGAGAATATCCGATTGCCTAAACTTGCGGATAGGAGAAAAGCTTCGAGGCTGACGATGCTTAGTAAAATCCTTTCGGGCTCTGTTGAAATCTCTCTCCCTCCGGAGGTGGAGCCAACGCGTGCGTTGTCAAACCGACATTCAAATCATCAAACTTTCCGGCACCTCGCAGTGCATTCGAATTCATACTCGGGATCTTTCTTTCCCTCAACCATCCGCCACTGGAATAATCTGCCAAACGAAATCGCGAAACTGACGAACATTGATGGTTTCCGGACCAAATCCTTGGCGTTCATAACAGAAAATCCCGCGCTGTTTTCGTAGGCAGTGCGCACGTGCCACAGGCCCCGTGCCGTTCGCACGTTTTATTATAATAATAATAATAATGATGCTCCATTTCAACTGATGCTCTTTGTTGCTCTTTGCAACAATTGTTGATCGCCCTCGACGGACCCAGCACATGTAAAGTTCCGTCAGCCAAAGTATGTACCTTTTTTGACAGGTTTTGGTTTTAGCCTTTTTAGTGGTTTTTTCGCGTGTGTGGCTGGCATGTAGCCGTTTGCGACGCTGTCGATATCAGTAAAATCAGCATTTAGCAAGACGTCTGCGATCAAAAAATATTTTCTGCAGTAGACAAAATCAAAATATGCGGAATGCCCGATTAATTTTTAGAAAATCGCTCGTCAAAAACGAACACAAAAGGTCACAGCAGCAAGGCATGATGCCGCAACGACTAGGTGATCGTGATGTGGGCATTTTTCAAAAAGGCATGATCATTGGCATGCGAATCATGAATGCCAGGCCAGGATCAGAAACATCGCTGCTACTGTTAACGTGACCAAAGTGTCGGTTCAAAAATTCCTCCGGAGATTCCATAATGACCCACTGCAAAGATCAAGGACGGAGGTCATACCGGCGACAACATGCGGCACAGCCGCTGGAGGACGCCGCAATATTGACTTACGCCAGGGCGAACCCATTTGCCACCAATCGGTTGGAATGAAATCTGAAGCACCCAGACCTGGCCTGCAACACAGCTGCACCCACACCAAAACCAAAACAACAGACACCTGTTGTTCAATTTATGCTTTCCTTCGTTGTGTTTTCCAAGGACAATTGCACATTTTTGTTATCATTTCAGGCCACATTTTTCCGCAAATGAGCTCACATTCCGTTATGCAACCCGAACACCCATTTTTGAAGTTCGCAACGCAGAGCACAAATAAACCCGAAAAAGGTAAATACTTTCACCGACGGAACTTTACCATTTGACATTCCCTCGCACAGTCGCAAGACGCTCTCACAGCATTTTGACTCCTTTTTTCGTGAGAACAGCTCGTGGCTGGAATGCATTGCCAGTCAGCTCGCGCGTTCTTCAGCCGTAGCTTACACGTGCAACTAATTCTTATATTTTTATCGCAATTTTTTCTTCTCTTTTTATGCTTTGACAATCCACCAGTACATTTTGTGGAGAAACTTTCAAACAAATAAATAAATAAATAAATGAGAGTAGGGGTTATATCAGGTTTGGTTAGCTTTACAATAATTGAGAAAAAAAGGTGTGTGGCAAAATGTAAATCACGTCCCGGAATTTAGTTGCACCAAATGCTGCGAATTAATTGTAAAGTTTTTCCGAAGTTAGAGCAAAGAGCATCAGTTGGAATGGGTTAAACTGAAATGCTAGGAATCTGCGATTTGAAAAACGAGCAATAAACCAGAAATGACAAGAGTAGAAGAGCACGAAACATAATGAATGAACCTTGACCGTGCTCCCCAACTCCAAAACTCCCAATTTTCCCATAACTCGAAAACCCCAAAGTAGCCACCCTTGAATCAACGCCCTCTCCACAGGGAAGTGTGATAGGGCCATCAGGTCACCAATGACCATATGGGAAACATAGGTATATTTTTAGACAATTTATCCCTCCAAATGGGGGGGATGAAATACCCCATGCAGATAACAATCGGAAATGAGATTCGATGTCAGCTTCTGTGTGCCAATGTCACAAAGAGTCTACGCAGTGGGCTGCCCACGAAAATATCCATTTCGCGGGGACCTCTGGTGCACCCAGTATAGGTACAGCGAAACATGACACATGAGCAAAACAAGAGCTGGTCGAAAGAAAAGAAAAAAGAAATGTGAAGGGTGGAAATTTGGACATCCCTGATTCTTGTTTCCGGAGATGCGGTGTAAAGATGCGGTGGATGCGGTGGTAGACAGGTATATGGAAGTGTTACCCATTTCAGCACGTTGTCGTTTTCATGAAGAAAATATAAATCACCATCCAGTGGTTCGTCACAGCTGTCAAATTGCACAAAGACATCATGGTCACCAAAACAAAAACACATGTCCACACATGATAAGTCACAAATTCAGTCATAAAATTCAATTGATTCGATTCGTGCAAGAATGGAAAAGAAAATCACCAATTAGGCAAACTGAATTTTACGTTAACTACTACCTATGGGTCTGCACTATACCTATATGCCAAAATTTAAACATAATTGCAAGCTACCTAGGTGTATACTATTTTTCTCTTTTTCCACCTGCCCTGATCCTACTCACAAAAAAGCTTCGTAATTAAGCGAGATGTTGACTGCATTGAAAAATGAATGGGCTTTCTTCCAGTCAAACAAGGTCCACCTGCAAGCAACTCCACCGATGATGCATCAGAGCGAACCTGGGAGTTCTAGCGCCGCAGCGGTAAGTAGATCCTCCCAGTCCAACTCGTCAGCAAAATCAACAGAGCTACCTGCCTGCGATCTGAGTGTTAATCACAGTTGAGATGTTCACTGCAGCCTAAGAAACAAACGAGCACATTTTTATGGGTGAGGAGGGGATTTCTGATACCTAGGTAATACAAAACTCACGATAGGTAGCCTGGACCTAGTGCGTACCACGATGTAAAAAAAAAGGAATTGCTGCGCCGATCATCATGGAGACCCCGAATTCGAGATCCTCGACTTCCTCACTGCATTCTTCTGCGGGTGAAAAATACTGCCATGTGAACTGCAAGTTTGAGAACTCTGGCAATGGAAAAATGGTGCTCTGTGATGGTTGCTCCAATTACTTTCATTTTGAATGTGTCGGGCTGCTCAAAGTAAGGGTTATTCCAGCATGGGCACTGTGGATGTGCGAGAATTGCATAGGCGATTTTCGGGAAATGAAAAGCCTCCTCACTCAATTGAGAGTTCTCTGTTCTTCTCCCCCAGCTGCGGTGCCGGCCGAGCCTTGTACCATGGTTTCTCCTCTTGCTGAGGTGGTGGCAGGGCCTCCTACGGTTGTTGTTCCCACTGCGTTGGGTGATCTTCCTGCTCCCTCTTTGGACTCGTCATCCCAGGCCCTTTCTGTCGCTCTCTTGAACTGCCCTAGTCAAATTCATAATATCTCGGGATGTCCCTTCTATCGCCTCACCCATTGGACCTTGTGCTTCTCTTCCTTCTGCATTCCCACCTTGTGAGTCTGCGCCCAGAGTTGTTCCGGGCACGCTTTCCTATGCTGGTGCAGTCGCAGCTCCTTTCAGTTGTTCTGGGACCTCCATTCCAACAAAGGTCATTCCTGCCTGGAAGGTTTCTGTCATGGGGTCCTCTGTTACTTCTGTTGATCCAGGTACTGTGCAGCCTCCATCTCTCTCCTTGCCTAAGTCTACTCAGCCTTTTTGTTCATCCAGGTCAGTAGCCAGACCTACTATGTCTACTCCTACCAACCTCTCTCCAGCAATCAAACACCCATGCACAACGCATTCCTCAGCACCATCTAACTCTGAATCGGGACAATCTCAAGTCAAAGGGAAAGGAAAACCTTCCAGGACTCTGCTCGTCATTGGGGATTCTATGATCAAGCATTCAAACTGTCTTCCGGCCTCTGGAACTGAATTCCGCTGCATTCCTGGTGCCACTGTTTCCAGGGTGTCATCCTTTTTGAAGGCCATTCCAAATTCCCAACACCAAGCTTACTCCACTATTCTTCTTCATTGTGGTGTCAATGATCTCCTCAACGGTGCCTCTCCAGAAATTGTTCTTCGCAATCTGTCTGATCTCTTTCATAGCGGCAGGAATCAATTTCCTGATGCTCGATTGATCTTTTCCGCCGTCATTGCTAATGATCGTGTTCCTTTAAAGTCTCTGTACCTCTTGAATTCCAGAATCGCTGCACTCTGCCAACAGTTGGGCATCTCGTTCCTGGATGCTAATTGCTGGCTCCCTTCTAATTTTCTTGCCGCAGATCACCTGCATCTCAATCATCATGGAAGTAGGGTTCTCGGGAATCTGTTCCACCGCATATGCCAACCCTTCTCAAGCTCGCTGTTGGGAAACTGCCCGCGCTCATTCCGAAGACCTCCAACCTAGGGTTTAAAAAAAGGCCTAAATCTTGTCTCACTCTTTCGTCTCTCGCTATACTGGTTGATCCATTTACCTCTGTTTCCTTTTCTGAATTCTCTGATGTTGCCTTCGGTTCTGAAGGCCAAGCATGCTCACCAGTGGCTGTATGCATGGACACGTGATTGTAGGATCTTCGTTCGTAAATCTGCCAACTCTCCAGTGATTCCAATCGGAGCTGTGCGGGCGTGGTTCAGGTTCGGTGATGCGATCTTCAAATGTAAAACTCTTTCCTGTTGCGAGGTTTCGGAATAGGTATGGGAAATTTGCTATACCTACTTTTGGCTTTGGAACATGCTCCCACAGGAACTGCGAATGTGTTCCTGTTTTACTCTTTTTAAGAGTCGACTGAAAAATGAGATGCTACTAAACAAGCTTTTGTTTGAGAGGCCTGTGTCATAATTAGTTGATTTTGATCATATGATTTTGATATTAAATCATATTGGTACCTAACTTTGGTCATGTAGGTAATCACAAAATAACACAATGATGAATGATAAACTCAATCATATGACAGGTTAAAAAGTAGAAAATCTCCTGATTGGTCTCCATTGCATTCCCTTCCACTCATTACCTACCTAGACTACTCAAATGGAAGTCATTCTGATTTCTATGATTATTTTCATTAAATAAAAAAAAAATGTTCAGGAGAATTGTTATTTGCACACAGATGGGAATCCTGGCATACCATCGAGTTCTCCCCAGACAAGATCTTGCAATTCTTACCTCTGTCCTGATGGAAATGGGCTGGAAGGATCTACTTACCGCTTCGGCGCGAGAACTTCTGGCTCATTTCCTGATGCTCTACCAGCTGATGCCTGCCGGGCTGCATCCCCTTGCATTGAGGATTCTTGGGGATGGCATTGCCGCTCCAAATAAGCTGAACTTGTCAGTTTGAAGGTACCATACCACATCTCTCATCTTGTAGAGATTCTTAGGCCTATCCTAGGTGATCACATAGTTTTCCCAGATAGGTAGGTTCTTCTTAGGTTAGGGCGTGACCCCCCTACATTTTCCAATAAAACTTTGCCTCTATTTGTACGACCGTACAAATGTTTAATTTTCTTTTCTTCTTCTTTTTCTCATATATGTCTAAATTGGAAATTGCACTTGCGCACACATTACTGTTCATTTTTTCATTGTGCTGTTTTTGATGATACGACACCGGAATTGACTCAACATTTCCAATGTGATGATTCTCAATCCAACGACCTGTCATCTTGACGAATTGGAAACAATGAAACATTGAACATGGGTATGTGATGCTATTTTTTTGCAAATGCCTCCTGAGATGCTAACAACACTGCATCCCTATTCCCTGATGATGCTATGTTGTTGGATTTTCTTTTTCATGCGCTCCGACTCACTCACTATTGGGTCTTTTGTTTTCTGGCCTCCTTCGTGGCCTCATCGCGTCGGCGATGAGGGGTCGCGCCACTTTTTGCTGCTGGCTGCTGACCCCGCAGTTTATATCTCCAATTGAACTGCCGCAGCATTCGCAATAAATCCATTGAGCTCTCAACACTTCTCGAAATGCATGATCCCGATATCATTGTCCTCACAGAGACTTGGCTTGATGACAGCATTGGCACCCATGAATTCCTTCCAGCATCTTTCACTGTGTACCGCAGGGATCACTGCAGATTTGGCGGTGGTGTCTTAGTTGCGTTACGGTGCTCACTCATTTCTTCCCTTTCTTATATACCTATACCAGTTCTTCACAGGAATTTCTCATATGTTCCCTCACCCTGAAATCATTAGGTAAACCGTTCTATGTTGTTGGTGGCTACCGTCCTCCAGATTCCTCTCCTGAGATATTCCATGAATTAACCAGTCAGTTAGTTAACCTTAATTTGTTTGCCGATTTGATGACTCCCTTGCTCATTGCTGACGATTTCAATCTTCCTGATTTGAATTGGGATACTCTTTCCCCCAAGCCTAAATGCTGTTATGATCTCTCTGTCAATCGAGCTGCAACCGATTTATGTTTTGACTTCGGCCTTGATCAATTGGTCAAGGTTCCCACTCGTCCTGTTTCTAACTCTATCTTGGACATTTTTCTCATGCGGCCTGTCCACATTCTAAATTCCGTCTCTGTGGAAACAGGCATAAGTGATCACTTGGCTGTTCTGCTCATTTTGAACCTGTCGGTCCCACCTCATGATTTGGAGCCGCCTGTCCTGATTAGAGACTTCAAGCGAATGGACAGTGTTGGTTTTTCTGAATTCCTGCTCAGATCATTTCCCTCTTTTCGTGATAGGTATTTGGACTCATCCATCAACCCACCCTGGTGCGATTTTGAATCCATAAATCACCACGGCATCAGTCAGTTTGTGCCTACTCGCCTCATTAGGCCCAGAACCAATTCCTTCTCCTTCAGCTACCCCCGCATATTCGCCATCTTTCTCGTCAGTGCAGAAAATACTACAAATTTCGCCACTACTCTGAGTTTTACTCAAGAATCTATGATTCTCTCTGTTCCGACCTTGCTGCTGCAAAACTTCACCATGAAAATAACCTCCTTTCTAGTCTTTCTCTCCGGTCCGGCTCATGCAACTCCTTGATACCCGTGGAACCTTGCAAAATGCCTGGAAGCAGGTGACTAATAAGTTCCGTGGTTCAGTTTGTATCCCGTCTTTAAACCTTCAAGATGGCCTAGCAAGTTCACCATCCGAAAAGGTTGAGGCATTTGCCCATCAGTTTTCTTCAACATATTCTGCTGCCACTTTTGATACTTCTGCCTTTCCAGCTACTTCCATTTCTCCGAAACCGTATCCAACTTTCTCGATAACCATTTCTTCTATATCATCTGCTATTCGGAAATCTAAATCATCATCTTCTGGTCCTGATGGAATTCCGGGATCTCTTTTGAAATCTTTCCCTCTTGAATTTTCTGCCTATCTCTATCTTATATTCAACAAGCCCCTCTCTTGTGCTGAGCTACCTCAGGCATGGAAATCTGGCAGAATTACGCCTCTGTTCAAAAAAGGCGATCCTTCACTTCCGGCTAATTACCGTCCTATCTTGTGTGTGCAAGCTTATGGAAAAGCTAGTCTCGGACTACATCAGAGAGTTTCTTCATGCCACTAATTCCATCTCTCCTTGTCAGTTTGGCTTTCGTCCTGGCTGGTCTTGTGAACTTGCTCTTGCCAAATTTACTCACATCGTCGCATCATCCATTGACAAAGGAACTGATATTGATGCACTTTTCCTGGACTTCAAAACTGCCTTCGATGTTGTTCCACACAGGGCTCTAATGTTCAAATTGCAGTCTTTGGGTCTCTCTGCTTCTATCATCTCTTGGATTGATTCTTTTCTGAGCAACCGGACACAGTCTGTTTCTCTTGGTGGTGCAAATTCATCACCTTTTCCAGTAACATCAGGTGTACCTCAAGGTAGTGTGTTAGGCCCTCTTCTCTTTCTTATTTTCATCAACGACCTTCCTGATGTCATATCTTCTTCGAATATCATGCTATTTGCTGATGACTGTGTGCTCTACAAGACCATTCAATCTCAATCTGATGTAAACTTACTGCAGGATGATCTTGCTTCCCTTGACTCTTGGAGCCTGCAGTGGGGCCTTGCGCTAAATGCATTAAAGTGTGTCCACATCCGGTTCTCGACTAAGCTTCATCCCCTTCAATCCTCTTATATCCTTCCTTCTTCGGCCGCTGTCTTGACCACCTCAACATCCTGCAAATATCTTGGTGTAACACTGACATCCGACCTGTCGTGGAAATTGTATATAAACACTATTGCACGTAATGCCAATTTTGCTCTTCTCAAAATCAGACGCATATTCAAATCTTGTTCTCCTGCAACCAAGGAAAGTCTCTACATTTCACTTATCCGTCCCCTCCTGGAATATGCCTGCATAATCTGGGATCCTTTCCACATCTCTCTCATTCACGAACTTGAAAGAGTCCAACGCAGAGCAGCTCGCTTTGTAAAGAATGATTTCTCTCCCTACTCGAGCGTCTCTTCAATGCTTTCCTCTCTGAATTGGCCACCACTCTCTGACAGGCGTTCTCAGTTCAGGCTTTCAGCTCTCAGTAAATTTTCACACATCACGGTGGTTGGTCATGTCTTTCTGATACTCTTGCTGCTCCTTCTTACATTGGTCGACATGACCATGCTTTCAAGATTAACCTTTATCAACCTTCCAAGAACATACTCAAGTATTCATTCATTCCAAGAACTATTGTAGACTGGAATTGTTTATCCCAGAGCTCTGTTGAATCTCTAATTCTGTCTCAAAATATGCCTGATTGTTCTTAATTAAGCCTAATCTTGTGAGCCCTATTCGGATCTGGTGCAATGCATGGGGTTGATAAAGTTGTGGTCTGGGAACGGGTCAGGGACCCATACCCAGACCAGACCTAAGCCGGGAACCTGCCCGGAGACGGCGGCCCATGTTGGCGGCCCCCCACTGCGTGGTCAGTGCAAAACCTTTTTCACGCAGCTGGGAAGAGGGAGTGTGCGTACTGCTGGCGAACGCCGCTGGTGCTTCCGTGACTCCCTGCGCTTGTTAACCGGCAGTTGCCGGACAGCGCTCTCGCCGCACGACTGACGCAAGGCGAGGCGAACCTTTCCCTCATTGTAGTGCACTGGATAGGGTAGGTACCAGGGCCGGCCCGACCGTACGGTCAAACCGGCATTTGCCCAGGGCGACAAATTGTTTAGGGGCGCCAAATCCGGGATAAAACTATTCTTAAATTCTTGTGGTTCGTCATGCATTCTTTTTGTTTTGTGATTGTGATGAATTCACTCCGTGTCATATGTTCAGCTACTTGCATATTTTTCTGCCAATGACCAAAGAAATGGCGTCCTTTTGTCTGTTGTCATATTCTGTTTCTGGCATTTCATTCTGCATCATGGCTGCAAGGGTGCACCGGCCAATGGCAAAGCAATGGAACATCCACCACACGAGTGGCAGCTCTTCATTGTTTCAGATTGTGTCTGAGGGAACTGCTGCGTGCGTCTTCACCCTGCACATGCCTTGGATTCGGACTCTAGCCAATTGTCTTTCTGCTCCATTGCAAGCATGATACTGTTCCAGGTTCCATGTTGCAAGTATGGGATCTGCATGTGTATTCTGCACTGGATAAAGAGTTCAGTTCCAAAAGACCTGTCTACGTGTGGAGTAGACCAAGTTCGCGGACGCGATTTGCGGTTGACAGGGGATAGTGAGTGGGATGTTGAAAACAATCAACAGGCGGACGATTTGTAGTGGGTTGACAACGAACAACAGGCAGTGAAGGTGGGCAGGTTTGGTTAGCTTTATTTCGAAAAACAAAAAAAAAACTGCTGATCACGTCCGCAAACGGCGCAAACTTGGCCAAATTGGAAATGTTACCAAATAAAGTGCATTCCCAAGTGCAACCGAGCGTCTATCCTGTCATGCATCACACATCGGGGACCGTGTTGGAATGGGAATGTGGTGGCTGTCGCACAAAAATTCAAAAAGGGATCATTTGATAAAGGTTTGGCAAGCAGAAGACTGAACGGGGAAAGGGATGCCAGAAAGCAGAAGTCAAACATTTTTTAAAATGGCAGCCCTGGCTGCACAAACTTCATTTGACACCACGGACGACTTTGCGATCGAGTATGCTGGGGGTTCATTTTGATTTTGCGCCAGAGGAAACAGGCCTACGCAGACATCAACTGTGGGTGTAGGCCTATGCTGGATTCATGCTTTTTCTCCATTGGGCGGCCGACGGGCTTTTTCTTATGAGAACTTGGTCCCAGCACCCGAGGTCGTAAGTAGGTAGGTACCTCATTAAGTTTGGCATTATTGTTAGCTTTGGCATGAAATCCGCCATCCCATCACCCACGAGTAGAAGGTTGGGGGAATAAAGAGGTCATCAGAAATGATATTTTCACTGCGGTTCAGGACAGCAATCTGTTCGAAATTTTATTGAGAAATTGCTATTTTGCATCCTAAATTACTCAAAATTTTCAAAACCTCTGGACATCTGTGGAACGGAAATTCCCAGACCTCCAACTAAAGGCACCCCGCAGCACCCCGGTGGGGCTCTGCCCCAGACCAATAAGTGACAGCATATTTTTTACTCTGTTTTTATTTTCTATTATATACTCACAAAATTTACAAAGACTCTATCTGACACTGGGCTTGGGGGCGCAAAAAATCAAATCTGCCCGGGGCGCCAGAAAACCACGGGCCGGCCCTGGTAGGTACTCACGTATTGCTCTAAAATGCTCTCATCCCTTATCGTGCTTCAAACTTTGCCTTTATTTGCCATCCAAGATGATCTTGAAGTAGGTACCTCCCGACCTATTCTTTCATTCCGTGTACCTGCCAGTCTTCTCTCGAATCATTTGGCCTCATTGCTGAGTTCCTCAGTTCAGTGCGATTTCACCTTGGAAACAGAGGGGTACTGGGGGGGGACAAGGTGGTGTGACCTGGCTGGTGGTAATTCCGAGTCAGTTTGTGTCCCATTAGGTATCTGCCCAGATAGGTAATCTTTTGAAATTCATTGCTAGATCTGTTTTCTTTTTTTTTTCTCCACTTTTATTGAACATTTTTTGATCTGTACTGTGAAATCTCCATTTTCCCCAAGGTAGCTATCATAGGGTTAGGCAGGTGTGTTTTTCTTCCACCCCATTGTAGATATGTGTACGTTGGTTCATGATTTTTAGCAGCCTACCTTATGAATTCTATTATTTTCTTTCCTTTTCCAATGTTCATGGCATGTGAATTTTGCCTAGGGAAAATGAACCATGCATACTCCAACTTCATTTCCTATTACATCTCATCGATTGCCTACTGGCTGTTGCCGTCATCTGTGGTCAATTTTGAGACTGAATTTCCTGCTGCTCAACCTCTCCGTTCGGGTTCGTTTTCATCAATTCTTGCTTGGTTTGGTGACTACCTATTCTTTTATTCTCACTCCCATTGTTGTTTTTGTCTGCGACGAGGTCATTTTGTTGTCCAAACGTTTTTGGTTTTCCTGTGACGGGGTCGTTTTGCTGGCCAAACATTCGACTTGCGCTTTGCCTTTTCTCCTTCACTGCCATGGATTTAAAAAAAAAAAAAAAAATCAGTTGTTGAATCTAAATTGTGACTTTCTTCCAAAATTTCAGATCCCCCTTTTTTTGCTTCTTTTTTCTCTTTGTTTTTTTTTTCACTCTTTTTTTCTCGTTTTTTCCTCTTCTTTTTTTTGTTTTTTTTTTTCTTTTCTTTTCTCATTCTTTTTTTCCTCTTTTTTATCCTTTTCTTTTTTGTTTTTGTTTTTTTCCTTCTTTTTCTTTTTTGCTTCTTTTCTTTTTTTTACATACCACCTGCATCCCTATCTTCTTGGGAAATTCTATTTTTACCACCTAGTTTTTTCCACTTTTGTGTGTATTTTTTGAGATTGTGATTGTGTATACATGAGGAAATGAGTTTTAGAGTTTGCTCAAGATTGGATCTTGCCTGGTTGTGTATGTGTGTGTGTCTGCTTGGGTGTCTGAAGTGATTGCTATATGACTAGGCCCCGTCCACATTCCGATGATCTC
>JASGXE010000734.1:0-30425 GCA_030068105.1 Sinentomon sp. SZTP_YWyxl
TGGACGTTATTCCTGTAAGACGTTATTCCGGTTAGACGTTCAAAAAATTAGACGTTATTCCGATTAGACGTTATTCCGGTTAGACGTTCGAAAAATTAGACGTTATTCCGATTAGACGTTATTCCGGTTTGACGTTCGAAAAATTAGACGTTATTCCGATTAGACGTTATTCCGGTTGGACGTAAAATTAGACCAAACAAAAATTAGACGTTATTCCACGCATCCATCGCAAACCGTTGCCCCATGAAAAAATGCTGCAAAAGGATGTCGAGAGCGTTTGGGCAGAAAGAAACAAAACAACATTTTAGTTGCAAATTGTTAACATTCTTTATGTCAGCACATGTCGAATTCGTCTTCATATGAGTGTTGATGTTAGGTGCCCAGACAGTTGGACTAAAGATAGTTTGCAAGCACCTTCAACCTTTTTCTGGAATGAATACGCTGGGTGAGCATTCCACATTTTCTGGGAAAAACGAGATTGCGAAAACGCTCGATTTATGAAGTGGGATTCGGTGCTGAAAACAATGTAGTGTCCTCTTGTCTTGAAAAGTTTCTAATAAAAAAAGGTGAAAGTTCTATTGAATTGCGGCATGAATGAAAAATAAGAGAAAAGTTTATCGTTAATTCTACTCTCCGAAGGCGAAGAGGTTTTAAACCAAGGGTGGACAAAACTTCTGTTACACTTGCAGTATGTTGATAAGTATTTGTAATGAATCTTGCGGCAGAACGTTGAAAGTTTTCGATAAGTCTTCGACTTGAAAAACTGGGAAAGGATCCCAGACTACGGACGCACACTCCGAGTGCGCGAGATATAAAGCTATATGTTGTCTTTTTGCTAAACGTTTAGCTTGCGGATCCGCGCGTGGAAGAGATTTCTACGAAGAAAACCCAATACCTTTGATTTTTTAACTGCTTTTTTTATTTATGTGGGAATCCCAATCAGATTACGTATACTCATAAAGTGTAACCCCACTTGGACGTTTGCAATTTTTTGGAGAACCTCACAAAAATGTCATGTGGGTATACAGTTGGTCTATATGCATGGGAAAGAAGATCTTTTTCCAGCAGTCGGGTTGAAGTGCATAAAGGCACATAAGGAGACGTATAGGCGAATTCACAAATTTATAGATAACATCAAATCATTAATGAACAGTAAAGACAAAAGAGGCTAAAACGCACAAGACTTCGCTCCGTAACAGTTTGTGCAGCAACTTTATTACCTCCACACTTCCCGTCCCTTCCCAAGATCGTTCCACAAATTTATCAAGCATCGTATTGCGATTCCTCTCCTCTTCGACTCTCAATCAAATCAGCTCTCTGACACCGACACCATGCAGAAATCAGCTGTTGTCACCTCAACATTCAAGAAAGGCGCAATAAATGACACATCGAATTAATGTCCGATTTTTAGTTGACGATTTCACCGTCGTCTCTCGCCAGCAAGATTCGTCTACGAAATCTGCAGATGACTGCATGCCGCGTCGTTGCTGTCCCGATTTACTCCCTCTTGCTGCAAAATGACCTCTATCTCATTGAGACCTGCGGTATACGACCTGGAAGATGGTGATCAACATTCAAAAGTGGTAGCAGGCCCAAAATGTGCATTTCACTACATGGACTTTCCAATTTATCCTGGTGTAACAATTTCGTCTGACCTCCAATAACGACCACATATCCAGAATGTCGTTTCAAGGGCGAACAAGACGTGAGGCTTCATCAAACGAACCTTCATGCACTGTTAGACCGCCGTGAAGATCAAGGCCTTTAAATCCACAGTTCGCCCTCTCCTGTGCGGAGTGCGTCTGCAGTGTCTGGGATGCCTTCAGTCTGGGTGAAATTGAAATTCACCTTCTCGAAGATGTTCAGTCCAAAGCTGCCAGATTTATTTCCAACACCTACGACCAAGGGCTAGCGAGACTCTTGCAAGGCCCGTCTGCCACTCAAACCCTACTCTATATCCTTTTCCCAAAAACTATAGCAGATTAGAACTCTCTCCTTCCTCCAGACACTTGTCGTTGTTGTTGAATGCCAAAATATTAGGAGATTGTGAGCTTCCGGATGTTAGACGCAAAGAAATTTGGTGAATTCACGTGCACAGACATGCACCCAATGCCCCTTGGAAAGATGCACACTGATAGAGTCATGAGATCTTTCAGGGATTGCTTGTCGACTGACAAATTTGGAAGGAGATATAAACACTGCCAGATTGATATACCTCAAAATTTTTACGGAGTTACTTTGCACCAGAAAATGTCCAAGATGGAGCTTCATTCATTAAGTTTTCTGGCGGAAATATGTTCCACGGCGAGATGGGCAAGAACCGAAATTATGCTTGTGCCTTTTGGAAGAATGTCAGTTTGGAGGTTTGTCCGTTTGGAAGATTGTCCGGATCGATGTTTCTTCTTTTGGAAGATTGTACGTTTGGAGAAATGTCCGTTTGGAAGATTGTCCGGTTCCGTGTTTCTTCGTTTGGAAGAATGTCCGTTTGGAGAAATGTCCGTTTGGAAGATTGTCCGGTTCCGTGTATCTTCATTTGGAAGAATGTCCGTTTGGAGGTTTGTCCGTTTGGAAGATTGTCCGGTTCCGTGTTTCTTCGTTTGGAAGAATGTACGTTTGGAGAAATGTCCGTTTGGAAGATTGTCCGGTTCCGTATTTCTTCGTTTGGAAGAATGTCCTTTTGGAGGTTTGTCCGTTTGGAAGATTGTCCGGTTCGGTGCACTACTTTTGGAAGAATTTCCGTTTGGAAGAATGTCCGTTTGGAAGATTGTCTAGCGCCCCATCCGTTCTTGACTGAAAACAGAATTTGCTCCGTGCCTTTTTCTCAGCAGTAATTTGTTGCTGCAACAATGGGAAAGGCAAATTTCCCAATGGATATGTTTTAGAACAACGCCCATAGCCCATCAGAAATGTATTGATTGATACCGATCGAATGCTGCCACCTTACACCTGCACAATGATTTGTTCATTTTCGCTGTTTGTTAAAGTGAAAGGGGAATATAGTCTCCATGGAGTGATCCGCTCGCTAGCTTGCTTGATGCTGCACTTCACCCGGGGAAACAATCACCACCCAACGAAATTCCAGTTACCTTCAAGTTTTGGAACCCCAAGAACAAGTTGCAGTTCGCGGGTGACGACGGGTGCCCGAGTCCATGCAGCATGGAACTGCACCGCCTCGCTATTACAGGATGTGGGCCGACATCCCTGTTGCACAACTTTTAGTGTCTTTGGTATTTTCCAGGATTTCACAAAATGTCCAAGATTTCCCACGCATGTTCAATCCTTGCATGACTTCTGGGGTTCCTCGTGGCAGTGTTTCCGGCCCACTTTTGTCTGGTAGGTTGTAGATACTTCTTTCGATATTAATTTCTGTCACTCACATAAAAACCTTGGAGCCTATAGCGATGGTTTTTCCATGGACTTGTTAAGAGTTTTTACACCCTCAATGCATTCCTGACATCCACCATGTTGGAATTGTAATGTTAAGAACAAAAATGGCGAAACGTTTGGCCGAATAAACACGATTAGTTCTTACTTTGAGAAAAACTCGAAGTTGGTGCATTTTTAAATCAATCTTTTTCTTGAATTTTTAGGACAAATCTGCAATGCTGAAGTGATTTATCAGGAGTACTTGCTGACGTGAAAAGGCTTCAAATAACTTGAACGTTTTCTTCCTGGATTCCCCGCAGAAGTGTCAAGTGCATCCCAGGTTCATCGGCTTCAGCTCCACGTTTCTTGGAGCAGGATGATTCAAGCCACTGCTTCTTGAGAGCATTGTTCGCAATCATTCTTCATTGGAAGTTCCAACCTCTTTGTTCCACATTCCCCTCTTGATGGCCTGTTCGTTTTTCGTGTTGAAATCTTCTCGGAAGTGAAAACGAACAAGTGCCAGAAGCAGAAGGAAGAATTAAACAGCAATCGACTCCGTCTTTCCGTTCTGACGCCGTGCAATCAGTGCTGTTCTGATGCGCCAGTCTGAAAGGTTGAATGGAAGCACACGTGAAAATGTAGGAAATAATGGTGTTCCTACATAGTTAGAACGGATGTCTCCAGAATGAACCACTGGAACCGCTGTGACGTGTGGTGGATTTGACAGTTTTGCCGACAAGAGTGGTGTAAGCGTCAATTTCACCTGATGGCAACGAGGGACACAGCGTTTTTATTCGTGTAGCCGAGATGACTAACCAGGACAGGTGCCATTCTTAACCGTTATTGTCGACGCTATGTTTTAAGAGTGTATCGGAGATGACTCGTGTCATTTTATTGTGAAAAGGCCGCGATGTTTTAAGTGTGTACTCAACATGAGGCGATCAAACACCTCCAACTATGGTGTTTTCGATACCATTGTCCACAAGTTGCAGACCATTACAAGCCCCCTGGTTACACCCCACTCCTCCCCAAAGATCAGGCGAAAGATCACCCATCGTCAGAGGAGTGGCAGTGTTTGTGGGCTTGGTGGTGCGTCCCTTGTGCTGGCCAGCACCAACGTGGCTGGAACAGGAAGCCGTTCCGGTTCGGGAGGTGTCAAAACGGCAAAGATAAAGGGTCTCCGGGATCGATTCCGGGAGGTGCAGTCCGAGCCTGAATCGGAGTACGAAACCCCGGTTCAGTTGCACCCGAAGAAGACCCAGGGTCATGGTCAGACTCAGCACGGTCAGCTCCAGAGCAACATGCTTGTTCACAGGAAGAAACAGGTTGACCTGATCCCTGTGCCAATGACCCTGCCATCGCACTTCACAGTGTCAACGCCGAATTTGAAGTGTCAGATGGCAGCAGAGGGTACCAAGTCCCTTGGAAGGAATTTAGGAGACCATGAGGTAAGTGCATGTGAAACAATGTATTTTACTTCTTCCACAAGAATTATTTGTGTATAGGATTTTTCTCTTGGCACCCTACCAATTACAAGTTCCAATCTTTTGCTGTGTGAATGTTTCCGGATATTTCGCACCGAAATTGCCGCAAAATTGTGTTTCACGCTTGTCCGGTTGTCAAGAGACTTTTGATGTGAGTTCAACTAATTCTTCGAGTCCTGCTGAAGTGCTGTTGAAAATCCTGTTGAAATCCTGTTGAAAATCCTGTTGAAGTCCTGTTCCGAGGCCGAACTCCAGCACAAAAACGAATTTGTCTTTCATGCTTCCCAGTGACGACCAATCTGACCGGCAATTCGCATCATGATCGAAACATTGCGCCGTGTTATCACCTTTTTGGCATTTGACGGTACGGAAACGACAATTATTTAGCAGCATTATTTGACGATGATGGTACCAGGTCATGAGCGGGGCGGCTTCAATTGATACATTTTGCTTCCATGCCTGCTCTGCTCCTGATTTCATGTCTCTTCTTCAAATCCAAACCCAAACATGTCTGCTTCAGCAGGAGTTTAAACTCAAATTGTTCTTCAAAATCGACATGTTCACTGCTTTATTATCTTTTTGGCATATCTTCAGGTATCGTTTTGGCTCCCACGAACATTGCACAGACCGCACACAGGGTGTCGGATAAAAATCCGAGTCACCGTTGAGTGAGACCAAGATTCGCTGAGGCCATTGCGTTAGTTCACAAAAAGCATGCTTGGCTGAGAATGCTTCAGCGCTTCATGGCGAAATGTGTGCACGATTTTGTTGCGATTTTTGATTCTTTCCTCTCCCGTTTTTTCCTTGACAGCTTGTGTTTGGTGGTTTGTTTGTGGATCGCCGACTCAAAAGATCACATACACTGCGGGATCAAATTTTAATGGAAACGCAGTCGGAGGCGTCACATACGAATAGTATTCATTCACTTCCCTGGAAAAGTTCACGTCTAACGACGCAAGCAAAAGTGCACACAAACCTATCATTTCGCCATGTAGTCCACGATTGTATTGCAACTGTTGGCCTCAATGTTCATGCGAATCTCACTCTCAAAATTTGAAAAGTCTATCTGGAACTGGATAACTGGATTCAAACTCCAAAGTGAACGCCATCTTCTGTGTCAAATGCTACAAACAAAAAGGGAGTTGAATCCGGAATCAACAAGAGGGTACCGACCAAGATTTTTAATCCTTCGGGAAAAGTCGCTCAGGACGTTTATGCAAATCGGAGTTTGGCTGCATTGCTTTGAACCGCGTCAAACCTGGTGATGTGTGATTGAAGATCTGGGTCCCACTCACCGTCGAGACACTCGGAGGAAGTTCCGAGTATCGGTTCGCTCGAAACAGATACAAATCTCGAGGAATAATCCGACACATACCGCTGTTTTTTGTGTGACTATGCAGCTCAGAATGGTTATCACCTGAATTGGCGGTCTGCTGGACAAACCATCTTGCCTCATTGGACCATCTTGCCCCTCTTTCGTCCAGCGTATTATTGCTAACTATTTTCTAAATCGGTCAATAAAGTCCCGTTAGATTCGTCCATGTTTGCCGCCGTGACGGTTGCATGCATGTAAATGCCGCGCAAAGAAAGCAATTGAGACCCGTCTCTTGGGATCGCGCGGTTCGGCTGCGGTTCACAGTTCGAGATTCCGTCAGAGGACCCGAGTTCATTCACGAGATTTTGGCGGCCAACGCGGCGATCCAGTTCCCTGCTTTTGACTCGCCGCGAGTCGCGACCGACCATGGAACGACTCTCTTGCGCAATGATCAGGTGGGCCTGATATTTTTGACAAACATTTCTGACCGTTCTGCTTCTGGAAGCAGGACCACGGAAGTGCAAGGTGACCAACAAAGAAGTGAAGCATTCAGATCAGATCAGTCAGGTATCTGCGAATTTTTGCCCGCTGGTAACCAAAACGTCTGGTCATCAACAAATTGTGCGAGCGCAGGTTTTGAATGGGACACGTGGCATAAAGACACAACACTCTATACAAGAATGGACGCAATTGAGGCATGGTTCGTTTGGTCCGGAATTCATTTGGTCCACAGTTCATTTGGTCCACAGTTCATTTGGTCCACAGTTCATTTGATCCACAATTCGTTTGGTCCATGCGTTCCATTTCCCGACTTGGACGTCCAAGATCCAACCGACTGTAACCTATTCTCCAAACCCAACCTTACCGGATATACAGAAGCGTCCACTCCACGACATGGACGCTTTTCACACAAATGAGCCCAATCGAACATAGGACCAGAATAATTGTGGACCAAGAGAACGGGACCGCGCAATTGCCCTGTTGCTGATGCCTCCATCACACATCTGCATTGAGCGCGTTTGTTGCCAAAATGTCAACCACACCCATCTTGCAGTTTCCATATCAATGTCTGATGGTGTCATATTTTGCTCAACTTTTCGAGTTTTTTGCCCAAATCCTAAACATTTTCTATTTGTGTATGTAGCGGCGGAATTAATGCATACATGTGTTTTTGCCATTTAACTGTTGCCTCCGAAATTTTTTCTGTCTTTTTACTCTATGCAGGCGGTAGAAATTAAAGCGTCAGATCACAACAAGGCTCTCCACAGCAGGTGTCAGATTTTGACCTCGTTTGTAAAAAGAGGATCTTTAATTTCTACATGCAGCATGGATTTTTTTTTACCCACCGCCTTGCTCGCATCCTGTTGCCGATTTCCGCTTGATATAGGTATGCCAAAGTTTCACATGCGTTGGAAGGAGGAGACCCGGAGGAATGTTTACACAACCCACACCAGCATCAGATGACAGCAAGCGTTTTGCGCAAGTATGCTCGATTGGGGCACCATACTCGCAAGAAAAACCTGAATTGTCTAATGTTCGATAAAGCTATCTGAACCTGACCTAACGCTGTTCCCAACCCCATCTCCCTCTCGGGAGATAAATGCTTTCTTGGGGCCCCTTCCTGCCGTCTGATGTTGGTGTCTGTTTTGTAAATATGCGACCCGGAGTCAGTTGATGAATTCTGGGGCTGCAGAAATGGGCGGCAAGGGTCATGAACTCCCACAAAGGAGTTATTGATCCGCAAGAGGTCATTACCCTTGTCAGCCTACGTTATGCATTGACAATCAAACTGCAATAACACGATGCCAATCGACCTCATCCGTTTGGCAATGCCACGTTGTCGTTGTTTTGATTATCAAACGAGACTTCGCAACACTTTTCAACGCACACGATCTTCGACTTGCTAATAATGGCTACCGGTTGATGACCAGCTTATGCCAAATAATTGCCAAAACTCTCCTGCGTTTCGATTGGGCAAAAGTGCAATTTCGGATGGACACGTCATGACATGCCGTGTTTATCTTTTTGAGAAAGTTTCATTTCATTTCATTTTGACCGCTTGCATTCATCAAAAGTGCCATGCCATGGGCAACCAATCAATCAACAAAATCAGCCGAAAAGGTGTTCTTCCGTCGAGTTGCGCTGTCTTCACATGGCCGTGTGTTGCGTTATCGCGTTGAGTTGTTGAGGCGCTAATCCCGTCCACGAATTAGACTTGTCTACGTTCCTATCCGGACGTTCCTATCCGGACGTTCCTGTCCGAGCGTTCCTATCTGGGAATTCCTATCCGGACGTTCTTATCCGAACGTTCCCATCCGGACGTTCCTATCCGAGCGTTCCTATCCGGACATTCCTATCCGAGCGTTCCCATCCGGGCATTCCTATCCGGACATCCCTATCCGGACGTTCCTATACCGGAACGTGATTCACGTGATTCACGCCAAACTTTTCCCAAACTACGGCCTATCCCCAATCCTCCCTACCTATTGCTTGTCATCAACCTCTGATCGGTATGCGCCAATGTCTGTTGTCCACCAACTGTTTGGCATCCGCTTATTGTCCCGGAAAACATACTTTTTCTTTCTTTTTATCCTCATGCATGCGGTAAAAAGGAATTAAAGCGGCAGATTTCAACAGAGCGTTCTAGAGGTATCAGATTTTGACCTCAGTTACAAAAGAGGATCTTTAATTTCTGCAGCACATAATTTTTGCCAAAATCTGAACGGTTGCAATCTTCTTCAATGAGTACATTAATTCCGCCGCCGCTATACACAACAGTGCATCTGCAACCAGATATGGCGATTGTAAACTTCCTTTTTTGTTATTCTATCGTAGTTTTACCCTTTCTGCGGAAGGGTGCAACTACAAACAATCAAATTCATCAACTATAAATTCATTACTACAAACTTTACAAATTCATTCAAATTCGTGTCAACTACAATCAATCGCATTCAAAAGTTGCATCCTTTCTGTGGAAGGGCAACGTTCTGCTCCAATGGTCTGTGCTGGTGCCGTTGGACTTGATGTTTCTTTATTCGTCATAGGCCTATTCCCGATGAAATGTTGTCATGTATGATTGCTCTCTACATATTCACGATTGCCGGTTCGACTCAATCGCCAATAATTTCACATTTATTTTGGATGAATACTTCCCAACAGCGGAAGAGCCATGAACAATGTCTGACATTGTTGGTTGAAATCACATATTTTGCGACACATCTTTTGCTGAATTGACATTGAATCAATTGTGTGTTCTTGCGCAAATGAGGCCGCCTGTTGTGCAAAGAAATCAAATTTTCCAACACAATTCTGCACATGAAATTGGCTATATTTTTCAATCTTAGGGTTAGGGTTTGTGGCTTTGGGGAGTACAGTCGATATGGTATATGGCCAATATCTGTGTCTACCATCGAACGACCTTGTGGACCATGACTCGGCTGCCAAATTATAGTCAATTCGGCGTACAGAATTGTGCTGGAAACTTTGATTTCAATGCACGGATCTGTCCTCTGGTCGGCTGTTGAGTTGCAGCTGTGTGAGAGGAGTCTCTCACTCCGGAAAGACTCTTTTATCTTCTTTCACGGAAATGTTGATATCCGTGTCCGAGTTGCAATTGTAATAAGATGTACGGAACGAAATAGTGCAGGTATCCAGGCATTCGAACCCGTTTCCTGTGTTGCCGCCTCTTGCTCTTCTTCCTTTCAAGGTGATCGCCTTTGATTTGGTGACCATCCATCGCATTCGCATCCCATCAAACCTTCCACCTTCCCCGTGGCCATGGCCATTAACGTATGCAAACCAGCAAATGATTCGTCTCCATCTTGTTGTTCCGTCGGGAGAAATTGCGGGCCAAATTTCCCTTCGTGTCGTAGCCGCGTCCCAACTGTTAATTATCCCGGTGGATTCAAAAGACCAGGTGAATGGAGTGTGTATGTGCTGTGGATAATGCACTCTTGGTGTTGCATTGAATGCAACTTGCATGCATTTTCAACTCTTCTGTTGGTCATTTTTGCGCCTCGGACGGATTTTGCCGGGCGCCTTTGCATCAGGGCCCCTTTGAAACTCAAAAGCTAACTGTTCTTTTGCCTCGGGTGGCGTGGCTGCAGTGATGGCGCAGCGGTTGTAGTTGTAATTGTGGCCATTGGCTCGCCGTACAGTCCAGACCAAGATTGGTGCAAATATTACACTGCATTAACAAAGAAATGCTGGACTAATCACATGGCAAAAGTGCCAGAAGTTGTGCCGGCACCTGCCCGTCGATCAGGTACCGGTGCTGGCGAATTGGTGATTGACTGATCGCATTTTGATCGAGCGTTGCGGTGTGGTGCGCAGCGCGATCGAGCCAACGTCGGACCTCCCCAGGCGATGGTCATTTCGGTGCGATTTCAAACACACGTCAAATGACTCTCTTTTGGGAGAAATTTCAGTTGCACGGCGCGGAGCATCAAAGATTCGATAGCGATCTGACAAAGCTGGTTTTGCTTCGGGCAAGACAAGAAACAAATTCCAAAAATCGAAAGTCGTTCAGCGAAAAGGCGGTTCGAAATTGCGCAAAAGTGAAGAGGCCATCACGACACGCAGCCTTGCAGCCGCGGTGGAGCGAGGAATTCCTCCGAACCTTCACGCATGTCTTGTCTTGACCCCTCCAATTAAAAAAATTACATGCAATATCGATATGAGCAAATTTCAAAAGTGCAAAGCCGCGTGCAATGAAAAGATCTATCGGTTTCCGGACCCGTTGGTCTTCCTCGACCGCCGGTCCTGTTAACATCAGTCAGGGCGACGGCCTGTCTGGCCATATACATCGTGAAATCACGTCAGCTTGCTGCTTCATCTGCGATTTCACGAGTCGCAAAGTCAAATTGCATCGCAATCAAGAAGTTGAAAATCAGTCTCGATCTGTGTTTGGCCGGACGTCGGGGGCCAATTTTCTGACCGGTAGCTCAGCATCATGAGCAGTCAGGCCCTCTTTCTGCTCGGCCAAGCAAATTAAAATATAAATTGCACGCCCTCCGCAGGATTATGAAATTAAATCGAAGTTTTAGCAAATCGGAAACCGGTCGATTTCACTTTCAACGATTCGCAAATGCTTCGAGATTAATTTTTATGGGGAAAAACACTTCCACAGGCTGTCAAATCACATCGCATTGGTCCAATTCGGCCCAAAATACAATGTGGAAAAAATTATGGAGAACTGGGGCCCAAAATGTGGAATGCTCCAGCCAAAACATTAGCCCAAAATGCCACAGCTCAGCGGCCAACCTTGGCACAAAAAGTTTCTCAGCAACCAAGTTGAGCCCAAGCAAAAATATCAAGCGAACAACGTTCCCCGAAGTGGATCCCAATGAACATTTTGGCCCAAAAACGTAAAATTCCCAACTTCTTTCTACTCCAAACTTCCTCAATTTCAATCAATTCCAAATCTTCTCCAACTTCTCCAAATCAATACTTCCAACAACGAAACTTTCTCAAACTTCCAGCTCCCAAACTTCCAATTCTAAACTTCCCCAATTCCAAACAAGTCCAAACCTTCCCCGAAAATCTTCCAATTCCCAAATTTCCAAGTAGGTACCTAATTTTCGACTGCCAAACTTCCAAGAACTCATCTCCGTTGAACTTCAAATTTTTTTCTTCGTCCCGCCATCACATTCAATGACTGGATGGTTTCCCAAAACTACGTGACAATGCGAATAAGTGACAACTGATCAATTATTATTGTCACTTTTTAACCGCAGGTACATCGAAAAACTCAGTTCCTTTCCAAAAACATCAGCGTTTTAAATAGCTACTCCATGGCACATCTGCATGAAACACCTTAAAACTTCAAACGTGTCAGTTCTTTGAGAAAAACCTCAAAGTTCCAATTGCCACAACTCGCTGAAGCAAAATAAAAGCCTTGTAAACATTGTATTTTGCACTTCGCATCTCCTGCCATTTCTTGCCGTGTCCATTGAAATTTTGGTGACATATGTCAACTAAATTTTGGCCGCGAATGTCCACTGATTTTTGGGGTGGGTATCCAATGAATTTTTGGGAACGGGTTTCCACTGAATATTTTTAGGGGCTGATGTCCACTGATTTTTTGGGGCGGTTGTCCACTAAATTTTTGGGTACGGATCTCCATTGATTTTATGGGCGGGTGTTCACCGAATTTTTGGGAACGATTCTCCACTGAATTTTTGGATTGTGTCCACTGAATTCTGGGGGTGGGTCATGATGGGTGTCCACTGAAGTTTGGGGACGCGTGTCCACGAATTTTGGGCACCGCTGTCTAATAAAGTTTTTGGGGCGGGTATCCCCAAAAATTCCAACCAGTTTCTCAGCCGATTATCTTCTGATTGTGTTTAAAAAGCGAAACTTCCTGCAGATGATCTCTTGACTTTTCGCCATCTTCCTGCCATCTGGCGTGAATAACTTCAGTCTCGCATTAACCAAAAATAACCTCAACAAGCCTCCAGCATTCGTCTTCAAAGTGGATCAATTTTCCACTTGACTTTCTGTCATAAATCTGCGGTAAAAGTAATGTTCCTATATTGTTCTGACGCTCAGAATCATAAACTGGTTTCAATATATATTCCCGGTTTTCTTTCGAGACGGCTAGGTCGCAAGGAAGAGATCTACATGCGACTCTTATTTCCGGTTTAATTGTCCCAGGCGTCTGAAACTTAAGTACTTCAACTTCCGCGTTGCTGCCCCTGCGTTTTCTGGCGCCCGTCCCCCGTCTTGCGGGCCCCCTGGTCTGGTGTAATTAATTTCGTGTTCCCCTGGAAGAAATCTGCCGGATCATCTTTTCTGGGAACACAGAATCCAGTTCAAGTTTCTCCGCTTTATGCAAGTACGGAGTAAAAGTGAAAAGACGAAAATAAAGGTGTGCAACTCAACCGTCGTTGACATTCGCCGTGGTCAACGCGATTGACGAAAACGATTCTTGGAAATGCGGCAGGTCCATGAGATTCGCCGGGGAAATTTCCCTGGGGAATTTGACATCTCAATTCGGGAGAGATTTCCCGAGGGAATATCATGAATTCATGACAGGTTTTTAAATAGGATAAAACCGTTTGTGCTGAAAAATGCAAGGTTGTAAAAAAAGGCCTTTCACCATGCTTCCTTCTCGCAGAAACACATTCGCTTTTGACAGTTTATATATCTGAAGAAAGTGCCAACCCACCACACACGCGGCCGCATGCACGAAAGCCACTAACCCTAACCCTAAGCTTGAAAAATGTCAATCTCACGTTCAGTTGCACCTTTCTCAACGATGGAAAAGGAATGAGGTTGTGCATAGAAATCAAATTTTCTAACATATTTCTATACAACAGACTTTATGTCTCGAATTCTGTCGGAAAATTTGATTTCTATGCACAAGTAACATTTGATTTCTATGCACAACAGCATTCCTTTTCCATGGTTGAGAAAGGTGCATCTGAACATGAAATTGACTTTTTCAAGCTTAGGGTTTGGGTTAGGGTAGGGTTGGTGGCTTTGGTGCATACGGCCGACGGCCTTTCCTTCAGCGAGCTTCCATTCCATGATGCTTCATCTTTTCAAAGCACTATTTTGTTTTCACCTAATTTTTTTGATTTGATGAGGGATGCAGATGGATCTTTCTCCGAAGTGCGATATATGAGAGATGTCGGCAAAGCTTTCGATCTTGTTGGACGCAACAAGCAATATTCAATTCAAGAGGGGCCATCTAATTTCAACAGGGTTTGGTGCAACTTCACGCCTCACACGAGTGTCATGATGTTTTGCAGTGTATGCTGCTGCCATTGAATCCAAATGGCGCCTCAGTTTGTTGTGAACTCCTACACGTATGTTCGAAGACTTTTGATGTGGTGTATTTTATTGGCTACCGTGTGCGAGTATTTTGTACGATATGTTTTATAGGTATATTTGGGCCATGGAGTTGCATTTATTTTTGCAAAATTTTCGTTTATTCAAGCACGTGATGATGCTCGACACCGGTGGTCTCATGTCCCCGTTGGCGAAAAAGTTATGGATGACCACAAGAATCCCGTGAGAAATCCGAAAGAAATTTTAACCAACAACATTTGGACGCAAATGGAACGTCGGATCGAAATAGGCTCCGACGTTAGCTTGTTCTGAGTCACATTTGGTTATACAGAGCATTGATTAGAGCATGCCCGAAAAATCTCCTTGAGCACGCCTGTGGGCGTGTGCATGGAACAACGAGTGAGCGTATTCTGCGTGTCTGTGTATAGCGGCAGCGGAATTAATGTACTCATACATGTAAAAAATTGCGCTCGTTCAGATTTTGGCAAAAACTCCATGCTCAGAAATTGAAGATCCTCTTTTGAAACCGATGTCAAAATCTGACACCTCTGGCTCTGGAACGCTTTCTTGAAATCTGGCGCTTTAATTTCCATCCCCTGCAAAAGAATAAAAACAAAGAAAAACGTTTCGGAGGCAATAGTCATGGGAAAAACACATGAATGGGTGCATTAATTCCGGCGCCACAATACAGGGGGGAAATGTCAATGTGTCCCACGCACGGAAGCAAATGGGATGGCCAGGCAATCAAACGGGGCAAAAATGCAACTTTGCGAAAACATTGCAATAGAAATAAAAGTTTTTACTTTTTTACATGTTCTGCAATGCGGCACTTTTGTTTCTACTTGGATAATGGGAGGCATGTAACATTTTCGACCGTTCTGCACGTGCATTTTTTGAACATTTGACTCGTGAATATCGCTTTCAATGGAAAGTGCAGATTTGCGTCACGAAATATGAGGTGACAAAAGGTCCAGCTGAAGCCACAGGCATTATTTGAATCATCTGTATCCTTTATTATCCGCAAAATGAATCGGTGATTGATCTTTGCCAATGATGCGTCCATTTATTATTTGTTCCCTCAAATTTTCTTCCTACATACAGAACCTTCCCAATTTCGACTTGACAAGCCGTTGAAGCACCATGTGCCGTTACATTTCTTTTCCTATTTTAAAAGAGTTTATCAATTTTTGATCCTCCAAGGAGTCATTTTACTCGCAAAGTGGAAAGGGTGTGGAAAGAAATTTCTTGTGGTTGAACCAAAGGCATGAATATTAGTGCAAAGCCTCTGGAAAGCCGCTGAAAACCCGTGTCAAGCCTGTGCAAGGCTTGTGTAAAGCCTGTGTAAAGCTTGTAAAAGCCTGTGTAAAGCTTGTGTAAGATTACATAAAGCCCGTGTTAAGCCTGTGGGGGCTGGGGTCGCTGGGGGATCTGGGGGCGCTGGGATGCGCTGGGGGAGCTGGAGGCGCTGGGGCGCTGGGGGCTCTGGTGGCGCTGGGGCGTCAAAGCCCGTGCAGCAGCCCAAAGCCCGTGTAAATCCCATGTAAAGCTGAATCAGGACGCTCTGCATCGAAATTGAAGGATTTAAACCAGAATTGCCATTCCATTTTGCGAATACACCTTAAATATACCTTTATAGGTATATCTGTCTTTGTTGTGTCGACATTTTTGTATTATTCCTGCTGATCCCGTATTTTTGAGAGGCATTTTCAGTGTTTGAGGAAATTCGAATGTGCACACCATGGCGTCCGTCATTCAAGGTCTGGATTGAAATTCTGCATTGCTGATGTGCGATGCAAATGTAAAATGGCCACAGCGCACACGCAAACACACTTAAGACCACTTGAAATCTTGGCGAAAGTCCGCCAAAAGTTCCTCAATCTTTGCGCGCACAGAGCGCGAATATAAGAAAAACTCAAAGGCCTAAACTTCAAAAAAATTCAAGGAGAAACCAGTTTCACCGTTTATCTGCTGTGCGAATGAAATAATTATGTATTACGAACGGTGATGTCTGATTTTAACCGCCAAATTACTCGATTCACCATTTCCCTCAGCTTTTTCTAACTTCTTCAGATTTAGATTTATTTCTCTCACCCCGCCTCCAACCAACAACAGCGAAAGGTAAACGCGAACAGTTAATAAACACATTCGTATAAATAAAACATTCCGGGAAAATGTTTTGACAGCGTGGAACCTTCCTCCTGTGAAGTCTATGTGGGCCTGCGTACAGGTAAGACCGACAACGTCTGCGAACATGTGCAAGGCTCTTTTCACTGAACTCTTCTGTACGTTGGCAATGCAGCCTGTATATTTTTGAAAATTCCACCGAATTTCTTTCGATGAAAAGATAAAACGGTTCCGCGAAAAAATTACTAAAAACCATCAGGCAATTTTGGGATTCTTTGTATTTTCCTTCATGTGAGTTGGCCTATGTGTGACCTCCAAGTTTTTAAGATTATAATTAGCAATCACGATTTGTGAATTTGTCGCGAAAATATTACAAGGAAGAGATAAATGCAACTGAAGGTCCACGAAAAAAGAACGATTGTTCGCCAAAAAAGAGCGTCACGATTGTACCCCCATAGTCATGCCTGTTTCGCGCCATTTCCCAAGATGGTTTTGCCTCGGGGAGTCGGGAGACAATTCCAGCAGGCATATACATCTTTGCTTATATTTATGCTGTTTCATTCAGTGAAGGTGACGAAAATTGGCTGAATCACTCACGCCACACATACATACATATAGATACATTTTACTTGCTAATTGAGATTTGTAAAAAGGACATATTTCCTGCATCACGAGAGTCTGCCATCACCGAATCATTGTGTAGCCCATGTTAAAAGAAGGCCATGTGATTCAGGCATTTTTCTGTATTTATACTCTAGCTATATATTTTGCATAAAAATGTGAATGTGCATAATCATGTCAGTCCGCAGAGTATGCAAAGGAGCTCCTTTTAATTCTCCTTTTTTGATTCTCCTTTATTAATTCTCCTTTTAATTCTCCTTTTAGTTCTCCTTTTAATTCTCCTTTTAATTCTTGTTTCTCAACCTTGTTTCTCAACCTTGTTTCTCTGACAACAATTCTTATGTTTCTCAACATTCAGGTGCACTTTGTTTAAATTTCTTCATTTGTCTCATTTGTCAGCACCTGTGAGGTTTCCTTCACATACAATAAGAACCTATGCAGTTTGCCTCGAACTTTCTGCCTCTCTCGCTTCTGATATTTCGTGTTTCTTCGAACTTTTTAATCATTGAGTTGTCACACTTCTCATATTTCTCAAAGAGGTCTGCTTCACATTTCTCCGAACGTTTCTTGTCTCACTTCTCAAATTTCCCATACTCCTGTTTCACATTTCTCCAAACCTTTCTTGTCTCACTTTTCAAATTTCCCATACTCCTGTTTCACATTTCTCCAAACTTTTCTTCTCTCACTTCTCAAATTTCCCATACTCCTGTTTCACATTTCTCCAAACCTTTCTTCTCTCACTTCTCAAATTTCCCACACTCCTGTTTCACATTTCTCCAAACTTTTCTTCTCTCACTTCTCAAATTTCCCATACTCCTGTTTCACATTTCTCCAAACTTTTCTTCTCTCACTTCTCAAATTTCCCATACTCCTGTTTCACATTTCTCCAAACTTTTCTTCTCTCACTTCTCAAATTTCCCATACTCCTGTTTCACATTTCTCCAAACCTTTCTTGTCTCACTTTTCAAATTTCCCATACTCCTGTTTCACATTTCTCCAAACTTTTCTTCTCTCACTTCTCAAATTTCCCATACTCCTGTTTCATACCCTTGTTCGAACTTTTCTCGTATCTATTTCTTGCAATTTTTCTTGTCTCATCTCACATTTTTCACGGGCCTGCTTCATACCTCTTCGCACTTTTTCTTCGAACATTATTCTTGGAATTTTTCTTGTCTCACTTCTCATGTTTCTCACATGTGGCCTGCTTCATATTTCTTCGAAAATTTTTCTCATCTCACTTATTCTCACATTTCTTTACACAGGCCTGCTTCATATTTTTTCTTGTCTCACTTCTCATATTTCTCACAGGCCTGCTTCATATTTCTTCGAACTCGTCTTGCCTCACTTCTCATATTTCTTACTGCGCACGAAAATAGATCTAAACTTCGCGTGGTGCAATCGAGCTTCTTAAATTGTCTCACTTCTCATATTTCTCACAGGCCTGCTTCATATTTCTTCGAACTCCTCTTCTCATTTCTCACATTTCTTGCTGCGCACGAAAATAGATCAATTACTTCTCGTGGTGCAATCGAGCTTCTTAAATTGTCTCACTTCTCATATTTCTCACAGGCCTGCTTCATATTTCTTCGAACTCCTCTTCTCATTTCTCATATTTCTTGCTGCGCACGAAAATATAGATCCATGACTTCGCGTGGTGCAATCGAGCTTCTTAAATTGTCTCGCTTCTCATGTTTCTCACTCTTTCACAAGTTTCCTAGAAGTCCCAGTTCTCACATTTCACTTTCATCGCATGCTGCCTTACCTCGAACCATAAAATTTCTTCTTTTTGAAGAGGGATTAGTGTCCTGTGAACAATTGCAATTGTGAGACTTTAGAGCAAGCACAAAATGGTGCAAAAATGAAAGATCCTCTTTTCGCAACCGAGGTCAAATTCTGACTCCTCTTGAAAGCCTTGTTGCAGTCTGGCGCATTAATTTCTACCGCCTGCATAAGAGTATGAAGAGAAAGAAATAAAAGTTTCGGAGGCAACAGTTAAATGGGAAAAAGACGTTTGAGCATATACTTATTTATTGCGTCTCTCGCTGCTCCAATATCGCACAACTAATTTTTCTTGTGAAAACGAAGTTGGCGATGAAGAGATGAAATAATTTGTTCGTCAATTTTTTAGGGAAAATCTTCCAGCTCCTCAGAACAAATTGAATCAACGCATTCTGAACCGCAGTGTTCACAATATCATCCGAAGCCCCCTTGCAGCATCATTTGAGGGTGGATCTCTTGAAGAGGTTTGATCATCAACATTTCGGAACAAGTTTAAAAAAAATAGTTTTACCCGAATAACAGAGGGGATATGCCCATCAATATTGCAGTCATCACAGTTTCCTTGATGGCCACATCAGTGGGGAAGGTTACGAACTGCGCGCTTGTCTAATGGAGATTTGATTGTCTAATTTTTTGCCGGCACGGCGGACATTCAGATTTTTCCACAGGTATATTTGGATCACCGCACAAGCTCCAAATGAGTTATGAATATCACGCAACATCTGACCAGCGTCTTCTATACAGGGTGTCCCGTAAATCAACCACCGAAATTTCACAATAGATTCTCCAGTACCGTACAAATCGAAATTAATCAGCGCAAAAAATTGATCCGACCCCCCATTACTAAGTTATGCCCCCCCAAAACCCCCCAAAATGGGTCCGTTTGGGGTATCCATGGGGGAGGTAAGATTTCACCCTAGAACTGTCAAATTTTCAGGACAAGTTCTATGAAACGAGTAAAACAAAAAATGTTCAGTGACTAAAAACCGTCCGAGCCTTCAATTCCACGCAATGCCCCCCAAAAATCCAAAAAAGCCCAATTTAGGGTTGTTTTAGGGAAACTGAGATATGGGGAATGGGAGTAGTAGAATTAAAGCCATTTTTCGCAGGCGGATTCCCAAAGATACACGGAACAAAAAATGTTCAGTGGAAAAAAGTCCTACGACCCTTCATTTTCACGCAGTAGCCACTCAATAACCACTAAAAGCTTCTCGTTCCCAGGGGGTTACGACTGTTTCCATGGTAACGGTCAATATCACCATGGGAACAGTCGTAGCCCCCTGGGAACGAGAAGCTTTTTAGCAGTATTTGAGTGGATACTGCGTAGAAATGGAGGGTCGTAGGACTTTTCTCCACTGAACATTTTTTGTTCCTTGTATCTTTGGGAATCCGTCTGCGAAAAAGGGCTTTAATTCTACTACCCCCATTCCCCATATCTCACTTTCCCCAAAACAACCCTAAATTGGGCTTTTTGGATTTTTGGGGGGGGCATTGCGTGGAATTGAAGGCTCGGACGGTTTTTAGTCACTGAACATTTTTTGTTTTACTCGTTTCATAGAACTTGTCCTGAAAATTTGACAGTTCTAGGGTGAAATCTTACCTCCCCCATGAATACCCCAAAAGGACCCATTTTGGGGGGTTTTGGGGGGGCATAACTCAGTAATGGGGGGTCGGATCAATTTTTTCCACTGATTAACTTCGATTTGTATGGTCCTGAGGAATCTATTCTGATATTTAGGGGGGTTGATTTACGGGATACCCTGTATACTCGTACAGCTCATTCCACTTGAAGATAAGCTGAGAATGCTTCACACTCTTCCATTTAAATACACAGAAAACTTTTATTTCTATGCCGAGAATGAAGTTTTCGACCGAGTTTTCATTGTTGAAAGAATTCTGAATTCACTCCGAGCACACTTGGGAGCATTCTTAGCTCATACCTTCAAGTGGAATGAGGAGTAGGTGGGAGTGTTGGATCATGCAAAGGAGTCAGTGTTGTTTCTGAGACTGTACACGTCTGCTGTCATGAATGTGCCGTGCCATGCCTGCAGGCATTCTCTAAAGGGGATGTACAGCCACAGAAACAATAGTGACTCCATGATCCAATGGGTACATGTATTGGTACATGTCATGGTAAATGTATATTGCTGCGGGTACATGTATCGGCACAGTGCCGGGAAAATTAATGGAACCAACCATTCAATTTTTGAATGCAGTTTCGATAGTCAATGATTTTTTTGATTCCGCGACGAAAATTTAGCACCAAAGTTTTTCTTTTGTTGTCCCACCAAATGAAGAAGAAAAAATCAAAAATTGCACGTGTTTTTTTCAAAATATATGCAATAAAATTGTTGAAACAAAACTTGTGAAACAGATGTCACAACATGTTGATGAAACACGACACGTTTTTTCTTTGTGAAAAAAGAACGCAAGTAAAGCAAAAGTTTCGGAGGCAACACCATTTCTGCCATTTAATTTGCATTACAGGCTCCATTAATTTTCCCGATGCTGTATGTATAAAGGGAGCCATTATTGTCAGATCATATTCTGTCCACATCGTGTCTTCTGGTTTGGTATATTCTGGTTTGGTATATTCGGGTTTGGTATATTCTGGTTTGGTATATTCTGTTTTGGTATATTCGGGATTGGTATAATTCTGGTTTGGTATAAATATTCTGGTTTGGTATAAGCATGGAGCACATCGTACATTCTAAAAACCCACGGGAAAAAGCTTTGGATTCAAAATCGAAAATCAATACGAAACATCTCCAATTTCCTCAATCCATACTCCACAGCTGAAAGTAAAAAAGGACCAATTATCCTGCCTGATGTCCAAACACATAAATAAACGTTTGACGAGTGTTGGGGAGCACATTACATTGCCGGTGATGAATTTGATGACGCTTATATGGCCATCGTCGAGCTTCCGCTATAGAGAGCACAAATATATGTTTTATCCCATTTCTGTTTTTTCGAGGATTTGGATGTTGATTCCCGGAAACCAAAAGTGTAATGCTGCTTTTGAGTTTGCCCTTGGTCGTTCTTAACCAGCTGCCAAGTTGAAATTGTGAAAAATGATCACCACCCCGGATTTTCGAACTGAGAATTCCTTTCTCTGGTGTGCATGGTATTCATTTATTGCGATCTCACGTTGCAGGCATACGTTGTTGTAATGCTGCAGAAGAAAGAAACATTGCAAAACAAGTCCTGTTTTGTCCTAATTTGCGAAAATAACAAGCTCTTAGACCTCATCCTACTGAAACGCTATGCCAGTACAAAGTGGAGATTTTTTGGTCTATCAATTTAAGCTTTTGGAGTGTTTAACTTATACAACTCAAAAAATGAACCCACACTCCACAGTCATCTTTTTCAGAACTATGTTTTAATTCCTGTAAAGTGAGATCCACAATTTGGGATCTCATAAACTTGTTCACTTCTAAATCACGAAAAATCTGAAGAAGAATATTTTCAGTAAAGATGTGCGAGTATCGGGTTTAAAAATATCTTTTCGGAACACCGATGGATGGCAACAGCAAAATGTTATGACTCTTGTGGCATTGAAACAGATGTTGTTGGGTGATTGATTGGAGATTATTTTCTACCCATGCTGCATTTCGCATTAAACTTTTCAGGATGTCGATTGTGGTTGCAAAAGTCTTCCTCTGGTTATACTAAAGCATATTTAGGCTACATGTTGCTCTGTGGCATAGGCCCTGCTTGATACGGCAAAGGACGAAGAACACAGCATTTCTCGAGCCCCGCGCATCTGTCTCGCTCGCGGCAATTTTCCAATCGCCTACCTAGATTGCAGTGGCCTGCTTAAATTTCGTATGACTTATGACGAAATGGCAATCCTTTCGAGATCGCTGGTGTTATCCAAAATAGCACCCTTTCTGAAGTGTACGATGGTAACAGGAAGCGATTATACCAATCCAGAATTTAATTATACCAATCCAGAATTATACCAATCCAGAACCCGCCATCTTGCGTCCTGGTTTGGTATAAAAAAAGGTCAAAAAGAGGTAGAAATGATGATTATACCAAACCAGAATATACCAAACCAGAAGTAGCCGTCCACATGGGACCGCGGTGCCTTGGGTGTAAACGCTTCGTTGTCCAAACATGTGCGGCGGTATTCCGCATTGCAACTTCCCTGGTTCAACTCAATAGCCAATTAAATGGACAGATTTTTGTTGCGAAAATTTCACTTCTATGCATTCTACTAATTCCTTTTCCATTGTTGCGAAAGATGCATCAGTCTGTTTCATTGGCTATTGGGGTGAGTTGCGCATATTTTTTTTCCCAATCCACTTCCGCATGCGCGTCTCTGATTGGCTGTTGGGAATTCCAGCCAATTTCAACATCCAAAATTTCAAAACCAAACCAAACCTAACCTGACCTGACCTAACCTAACCTAACCTGACCCAACCTAACCCTATTGTGACCCTAGAAAGAGTTGCGAAGCGGTGGCAAACACGCCAAATGGCAAAAAGCGGTGGCAAGGCAAAAATGCTAAAATTGATGACGTCACAAATTGAGACGACGTGATTGGCTGTTGCGATGCTGCTGTCCGCGGAAGTGGATTGGGAAAAAAATATGCGTGAGTTGCAATGGAACGCGGCTGATGTTGTCACAAGTTATGGAAGTTCGCACCTCTTTGAGGCGCGCTGCAATCGGGGCTTTTGGGAGAATTTTTGGCCAATTCGAGAGTTGAGGACGCATTTTGGTGCGCGCAAGCATTTCCCGGCTGTGAGTCCAACCTCCATTCCCCTGCAGCGCAGATCTGGCAAATGTCAACTCCCGTCAGGTTGATGTGATGTTTGGAACTCGTAATCAGAGTGCGTCCACCTCCGATTGGCGTCTCACATCGGACGCCCGTCCCGTGCGTTTGGCGCGTCTTCTTCAAGCGCACGTTTCAATTCCTCTTCCGGATTGTTGCGGCAAGACGCTCGCAGCGCAGGTTGAACGTCGAACGTCGCACGGCAAAGGCGCAGCCCAGCCAGGACTTCAGATAATGCAATGTTTACGCGCTTTTTTCTCCTGAAGCCACTGAAGGCATTTCTGCATTTCTGTCCAACGACGTTTCTGTCCCGTCTGCAGAAGACCCAAACAAACACAGAAAGTAAACGGCACACTTGTTTATGTTGAAATGTCCCGGCAGCGCCCATCAATAATTGAGGCCTGTTTTCAGTGTAAACAGAGCGGAAAGCATATCTCTGCAGTGCGCATACCTTTGCGATTGTCTCCGTAATGCGAGAGTCCTCCGCCAGGCGGCAGAGTCGCATTGCTCGCAGCATCCAGGAAGAAGTTTGATTGGTTAAGATGAAGGTTTAACGAACGGCTGGAAATGGATTCCTGGCATCTGGTTGTTTTCAGTCGATTTTTATGGAAATTCAGACACGCTGAAATTGAAAAGGCTTGGTCCAACTTCAGTTTATTTTTTGTCAGATAGAACACAGCTTAAAAATCACGCAAATGAGACGCTGACGAACGCTGTTGCTTCGAACCACAAAGCAGAGAGCAGAAAGCTCACAGGCAGCTTTGGAAACAGCTTTGAGTCGCTGAAGGAATTATTCTGGTTGAAGCTTTGAATCAGTTTGTTGGGATTGGGTGCGACAAATCAATTTTGGACAAATTTCAAGAAAGAGTGCAGGGATTGCACATGCTTTGGGATAAGGGGGCAAATTTTCAGTGAACATGGATTGCATATGCTTTAAATGTGTTAGGGGCAACAAATAAGTTTGGGGCAAATTTTCAGTGAGTGCAGGGTTTGCATATGCTTTTGATTTAATATAGTTCAAAGCAAATTTTCAGTGATTGCAGGGATTGCATCTGCTTCAAAGTTTAGGGGCAAATTTTCAGTGAGTGCTGGGATTGCTTATGTTTTAAATTAGTTAGAGGCAAATTTTCAGTGAGTGCTGCGATTGCATACGCTTTAATTTAGTTCAGGGCAAATTTTCAGTGAGTGCTGGGATTGCATATACGCTTTAAATTAGTTTTGGGGAAATTTTCAGTGAGTGCTCGGATTGCATATGCTTTGAATTAGTTTTGGGCAAATTTTCAGTGAGTGCAGGGATTGCACTGCTTTGAATAAGTTAGGGGCACATTTTCAGTGACAGCTGGGATTGCATACGCTTTAAATTAGTTAGGGACAAATTTTCTGTGAGTGCAGGGATTGCATTACTTTAAATTAGTTAGGGACAAATTTTCAGTGAATGTAGGGGTTGCATTCTCTTCAAATTAGTTGGGGGCAAATTTTCTGTGAGTGCAGGGATTGCATTGCTTTAAATTAGTTAGGGGAAAATTTTCTGTGAGTGCAGGGATTGCATATGCTTTAACTTAGTTAGGGACAAATTTTCTGTGAGTGCAGGGGTTGCATTGCTTTAAATTAGTTAGGGGCAAATTTTCAGTGAATATAGGGGTTGCATTCTCTTCAAATTAGTTGGGGGCAAATTTTCTGTGAGTGCAGGGATTGCATTGCTTTAAATAAGTTATGGGCAAATTTTCTGTGAGTGCAGGGATTGCATATGCTTTAACTTAGTTAGGGACAAATTTTCTGTGAGTGCAGGGATTGCATTGCTTTAATTTAGTTAGGGGCAAATTTTCAGTGAATATAGGGGTTGCATTCTCTTCAAATTAGTTGGGGGCAAATTTTCTGTGAGTGCAGGGATTGCAGTGCTTTAACTTAGTTAGGGACAAATTTTCAGTGAGTACAGGGATTGCATTGCTTTAACTTAGTTAGGGACAAATTTTCTGTGAGTGCAGGGATTGCATTGCTTTAAATTAGTTAGGGGCAAATTTTCAGTGAGTGCAGGGATTGCATATGCTTTAAATTAGTTAGGGGCAAATTTTCAGTGACAGCTGGGATTGCATACAGTTTAAATTTGTTCGGGGCAATTTTTCTGTGAGAGCAGGGATTGCATACTCTTTGAATTAGAAGGGGAAAATTTTCAGTTGGTGCCAGGGTTGCATATGCTTTAAATTTGTTAGGGTCAAATTTTCTGTGAGTTCAGGGTTTG
The DNA here is from genome assembly GCA_030068105.1 of Sinentomon sp. SZTP_YWyxl. Classification (NCBI taxonomy): domain Eukaryota; kingdom Metazoa; phylum Arthropoda; class Protura; order Sinentomata; family Sinentomidae; genus Sinentomon; species Sinentomon sp. SZTP_YWyxl. The sequence continues at coordinate 25,503 of JASGXE010000734.1, forward strand.
CATGCTCTTTAAATTGGTTAGGGGCAAATTTCATTGAGTGCGGTGATTGCATATGCTTTAAATTCTTTAGGGGCAAATTTTCAGCGAGTGCAGGGATTGCATACGCTTTAAACTAGTTAGGAACACTAGTTTAAAGCGTTAACTAGTTAGGAACGCTTTAAACTAGTTAGGAACACCAGTTTAAAGCGTTTAACTGGTTAGAAACAAATTTCTGGTGAGTGCAGGGGTTGCATATTTCTTTAGATTGTTTAGGGGCAAATTTTCAGTGAGTGCAGGGATTTGCTTTATATTATTTAGGGGCAAATTTTCAGTGAGGGCAGTCATTGCAATGCATGCTTTAAATTTGTTGGGAACAAATTTCTGAAAGTCTGTTGGGATTGAGCACATCCGCAACAAATTTTTATGAGACAGGTCGGGGATTGTATATGCTTCAAATTCGTCTACGGGTCTGCTCTAACCGACTGAGCCAACATTGCAATTGAAAAACGTCGTCTTATTTCTCGCCTTTTAGTTGAGTTCGAACACTGGAAATAAAAAGGGTGTAATTTTACTCTAAAAATGGTGCTGGATATGAAGACACGGACAGCGCTGACCGCACCATATCTTTTTTCCATTGAACAATCATTGCTGGTGTTAGTTTACACCCCATGAACAACTGGGGTGTTAATTTACACTTTTCGCCTTAAATGGTGTAAATTTGTGGCATGTATGGCATGAAAATTGTGTAAATTTAAACCATTGTACGCATTGATTCGGTTACCACACCCTTTATGGTGTATTTATACACCCTTTTTTGCTGACCTTTCGTTTTACACCATTTTTGGTGTTTAATTACACTGATTTATTTTCAGTGAACGGACCTAAAAACACCGAAGGCCAATTAGAGTCAGTGGCATATGCGCCGCAAAACATCATGACACTCATGTGAGGCGTGAAGTTGCACGAAGACCTGTTGAAATCAGATGGCCCCTGTGTTAATCAATATCGCCTATGTTCGAGGACTTTAGAGAAGTTCAGTTAGCAAAATTCCATCAGTTATTCCGTTTTAATGCCAGAACAGGGCATCTATGGGGTTTCAAGAAAATCCAAAAACATTCAAATTCAAAATATTTCAAACTCAGAATCTTAACAATTCGGTGCCTTTGTGAAAATGAATTACCCATGCCGAAGCAACCATTATGCGTGTCTGGTCCCAATTTTTCTGGCCCAGTGTCAAGCGAGACCAGCTCGCGCAGGCGCAGAAAATTCTGGTGCCCGAACGGCGGAATTTGCATTTGAATCCCCGGTTTAATGAGAGCACTTAATGAATACCTAATTACCTTTTTGCGCTGCCATGCATTACCTACACGCTTTTTGCCTACAACCTGAAGCTCATACCTTATACATACCTTATATCTTTGGTCATTGAATTAAGTAACCCAGAATGGTATGGTGCGTACAGGGTGTTCTGAAATGTGATATCACAAAAAAACAGGTCAAAAGAGGTGTAGGTACACCACATTGCTTTCTTCCTGTTTAAATTCTGAAAAAGGGGTGCAGAGAGTTTATTTCTTCCACTGACATACGCGGAACGTGTCTACACTCCAAAAAGGGCGATGCCAATTGTGGCCGGACTATTTTGAAGCAAATTTCGCGTGATTGCTGACATTCTGTGTTCAATCTTTCGCCTGCCCTTTCGTTTTCATCTTTCGACAAAAGAATAAAGTTTTGCCAAACTTGTCAGAGTGTATGGGAAAACTTTCGGCGTAAGAACTCTATCGAGAAAACGTTCGGCGCAACAACTCTCGAGAAACCTTTCGGCGCAACAACTCTACCGAGAAAACTATTGGCGCAACAACTCCACCGAGAAAACATTCGGCGCTACAACTCTTCCGAGAAAACTTTCTGCTCCACAACTCTCTAAAAAACTTTCGGCGCAACAACTCTACCGAGAAATAATTCGGCGCAACAACTCTACCGAGAAAACTTTCGGCGAAACAACTCTCGAGAAACCTTTCGGCGCAACAACTCTATATATCGAGAAAACTTTCGGCGCAACAACTCTACCGAGAAAACTTTCGGCGAAACAACTCTCGAGAAACCTTTCGGCGCAACAACTCTATCGAGAAAACTTTCGGCGCAACAACTCTACCGAGACAACTTTCTGCGCCACAACTCTCGAGAAAACTTTCGGCGCAACAACTCTACCCAGAAAACTTTCGGCGCAACAACTCTACCGAGAAAACTTTCGGCGAAACAACTCCACCGACACCAACCAAGAAAGGATATGACCCCAACCTTTTTGATCAGAATTGCTATCATCCCGTAGGCCTATATATGGTGCAATTTTGGGACACTATTCCAGAAACACCTGTACCTTCAGTCTCGCGCGTAGCAAAGTCCCGTTGCGCGTTGACGGTCAAGTCAAAGGAGCTGTGCCAAGCCAAGTCAAGTTGACTTTGACTTCCTTTTGGTTGTCGCGCAGCTGTCCACCTTTTTATCATAGCCGGGCTGTCATGAACATGACGAATTACGACAAATGACAAATTCAAGTATTATGCCGGAATTTGGAGGGCCTACATACACACAGGACTGTCAGTCTGCAAAGCATCCCGTGAGTTCATGGCGGAAGCGTACAGTCACAAAACAATAATGACTCCCTTACATGCGGGAGTCAAAATTGCCTCTGTGGCTGGACATCCCCTGAGAGAATGCCTGCAGCCACGGCCAGACACGGCATATCCATGATACTAGACGTGCACGCAGTTATAGAAACATTGGCATTCTGGTCGTTGGTGATCTTGGTTGAACCACCTGAAGCATTGCGACTTTCGCAAAAATTGCGAATTTTGCAGAAATTGCGAATTTCGAGTTGACGTCGTTGATTACCTGAACCTAACCTAACCTAACCAATCCTGAACCAAACCAAACCTGAACAAACCTGACCTAACCGGATTTCCGAAAGCGTCTCCGACATGCATGGACGCAAATCACATCCCAAATTGGCATGTTCAGGTTAGGTTAGGTTCGGGTGAGGTCGGGTTCAGGTAATCAACGACGTCAACTCCCATTCAGGTAATCACCGATGTCGACTTGAAATTCGCAATTTCTGCAAAAGTCGCAATTTTGCGAAAGTCGCAATGCTTGAGGTGGTTCAACCAAGATCACCAACGACCAATGCCTAAACATTATTAACCTGCATTAAGGTAGCCATCATTGTTTCTGTCATTGCACACATGCCGCGACGCCGACTCGTCTTCGCGCATCTGTCATTGCTGGCCTTTTCCGGATGGACGTGACTGCCGCTAACGGTTCCATGGTGACGACTGGCGGTGCACAGAGATATAGTTTGGAAACTTTTCGTTTGATGCTGATGACCCTGTGCTATGCAAAGTTAAAGGGGCACAGTTAAAAGAAATCTCAGAACAATCCGTCATTGTTTGACGAACTTTACCAGAAGATCATGTTCTTGTTTCCGTGGACTGAATTGAGTGAGCACCTGAATATGTCCGGCTCCGCTTTGGAATGCGACTAACAAATTGAAACCTGTGCTTTTTGGATGGCGATGGCATCCCCCATCCCCCCTGTGTCATTCTTTTTGTCTTTTGTCCTCCCGTCATGCTGAAATTTATGCAAGGTCATCTTTTGAGGTCACTGCCATGACAAAAGTCCTCCAGACAAGCTAATTTGGGGCAGTGACTTTTGTGTTTATCCAATCGATCAACCTCCCATGGATTTTTGGCACATGCCTGTTCCCCACACACTGCCCGTTATATAAGTCTTCGAGCCATCTTCAAGCACAAGCATTCATGGTTAAATCTGGTGCCATTAATTCTAAATAACACCGAACGACGCAAAAAACATGGCATTCATGTAAAGTATGGCGGCGGAAATTAATGCAATCTTATGTGTTTTTCCCAAAAAACTGTTTTGCCTCCGAAACTTTTTTCTTTTTTATTTATTTTTTTTTATTTTTATGCATGGAGGTAGAAATTAAAGATAGCCAAATTTCATGAAAGCTTTCCAGAGGTGTCAAATTTTGATCTCGGTGACAAATGAGAATCCTTAATTTCTGCAGCATGGAACTTTTGCTAAATCTGAACAGTTGCAGTTTTTTCCGTGTGTGAGCACATAAATTCTGCCGCCACTATTCTGCGTGAAGCTGGTGCAAGTTCTGTAGAAAGAAATTAGGCGGTTCCTAATTTGACCAGGACCTTCGGAATTTCTTCTATTTCTGTTCGAAGACTTTCGGCAGTCAGTGGAAACTGTATGCTGAATGCAAATACCTAGACCTTTCAGCCATTTGCCAAAAAAGACTTCCCCATACGGAAAAGCCTGTGAAAACCCTGGAGATGTCATGCCACAGAATTTGCGGATCCCTTCCGACGCATCCGTCACATGTGGCAATTGGCATGACTGATGACATATCTGCGGAATCCTCATCACATACCAGTGTCTCCGTGGAAATATTCTGGCAAACATTTGCTATATGCGGCAGAGCAGACATTTTCAAGTGGGTGCTTGTGATTGTTCTGTGTTGTGATGATGGGAGCAGCGCTCAACTCAAGCTCATTTTGCATGATGCAGAGATGCTCAAACCGAGTTTTGATCATTCATTCGGTGGTGACATTTGAATGGAAGGGGACGGCTGCTTGACATTGGGTGATGAACTGCGTTTTGTCAAAAGAGGTTAACTTTTAACCTCTTTTTAGCAGAATTTTGGGCGGAAACGGCCAACCTTCAACGTCCTGTGTTTCTCTGATGAGTGATGAGTTATGAAGTCTCAAATGCTGCCCGCATATTATGTGACAATTTGCCTTTTCATGTGTTGCTGCCCTCCATGCACACAACTTCGGCCTTTTTTCATCAGCGATTTAAATGAAATTCATTAAAATTGGTTTCCCCTGCGGGAATTCATTAAAAGACGTGCTCGTGTGGGCGTGT
>JASGXE010000735.1:0-41827 GCA_030068105.1 Sinentomon sp. SZTP_YWyxl
GTTGGGTGGATGGGAAGGAGGAATGCAGGCTCTGTGGGGCAGAGTCAGAGGACTTGTGCCATATATTCCTGTGGTGCAAGTCAATGATTCAGGAGAGACGTTTTTCTGGGTGGATGGATGTGGACAGGGGTGCTAACAAAGAGCAGGAATGGGTGCTTGTTCGTGAGCGACTGGGAATAGGGAGGGAGAAGGAATCACACCAGTGGGTGGAACATGCGAAGCAATATCTTGTGAAGTGGAAGGGAAAGGTGTCTGCTGCCTAGGAGTGAGGGTGGTTGGAGATTTTGTTTTTCTTTATCTATTTTTCGGATCCGATCTGGTGCATTGCCACGGGGTTGATAAACATGAGGTTTGGGAAAGGGTCGGGGACCCACGCCCAGACCTAAGCCGGGAACCTGGCCGGAGACGGCGGCCCATGCTGGCGGCCCCCACTGCGTGGTCAGTGCAAAACCATTTTCACGCAGCTGGGAAGAGGGAGTGTGCGTACTGCTGGCGAACGCCGCTGGTGCTTCCGTGACTCCCTGCGCTAGTTAACCGAGCCTTTGCCGGACAGCGCTCTCGCCGCGTGACTGACACAAGGCGAACCTTTCCCCCGTTGTAGTGCACCGGAAAGGGGACGTTCTCATCTTTATTTCATTTTATTCATTTTTGCATCTTTATTTCTTTCTTGTTTTATGTCATCTTATTTCTTTTCCTTTTTTCTTCTTTTTAAGTTGCTTCTTTGAAGTTGCTTGGCTTCCTCCCTTTATTCATTTTCCTCTCTCTTATTCAATTTCTTCTCTCTCTTTTTCTCTTCCTTCTTTAGATTATTTACGAACGTCAAGGTGAACAAAGGGAGGCCTGACAGATAGGTACCGTGATCTTCCTTTGTGATGATTCCGGACGGGAGGGGCGACGGTTGGACGAGTTGTGGAGGGGGATGTCTGACGAACTCCGGAGATGGCACTGAATGAAAGACGAAGGAGGTGCAATGATGACACCAGCCCGGGAGATGATTGATCTGACGCTGAGCAAAATTTCAAAGCTAAGTTTTTCTGTTTCGTTTTCATTCATTTTTGTCTTTAGGTAGGTAGGTAGGCCTGACTTAAACTTATGTTTTGCTGTGTGGTTCAAGTTTGAGTTGGGCTAGATAGTGGTTAGGTATTTCTATAATGCAGGTATGTAATTTTGTGCTGCGCTGGGGTTTTGTGAGTGAGTGAAAGATGTTTTTCTTCAATTGTTTTGTCTTTTTAGTCGAAAGTAAATTTTAGGTTGTGGGTTTTTGCCGAAAAGAAGGCATCATACCTTACGTCTTGTCTTGTCTTGTCCCTCCCCTCCCTTCCCCTTCCCAGGTATATGATGACATTTGCTGTCATATGTGAGAACTTGCTGTTCTCCATTGACGATTGCCTCGTGGCATAATAACCTGCTGAAAGCAGCGTCTGATACCTATACCTATACATGACCAACCACAGTGATGTGTGAAAATTTTACTGAGAGCTGAAAGCCTGAACTGAGAACGCCTGTCAGAGACTGGTGGCCAATTCAGAGAGGAAAGCATTGAAGAGACGCTCGAGTAGGGAGAGAAATCATTCTTTACAAAGCGAGCTGCTCTGCGTTGGACTTTTTCAAGTTCGTGAATGAGAGAGATGTGGAAGGGATCCCAGATTATGCAGGCATATTCCAGGAGGGGACGGATAAGTGAAATGTAGAGAATTTCCTTGGTTGCAGGAAATCCCTCCCCTTCTCGGCGCGGTAGGTATAGGTATAGGTATCAGACGCTGCTTTCAGCAGGTTATTATGCCACAAGGCAATCGTCAATGGAGAATATCAAGTTCTCACATATGACAGCAAATGTCATCATATACCTGGGAAGGGGAAGGGAGGGAAGGGAAGGACACGCGACCGTCGGCTGCAATATTCGTAAGGATAGGAAAGGGTCAAGGAAGGGGGGGGTAAGGAGGGTAGATATAGGAGTGTGGAAAACATATCATCGGAATGTGGACGGGGCCTAGTAATATAGCATTCAATACAGGCACACAACAGTCATACACACGCGACCCAAACAAGACCTCCCCACCATCAGCATCAAGCATGCAGCATGAACCAGCACACACGCACACCACAACATACCCATTCGCAATCTCAAATGAAAATATGCAAAAAAGCGAATAAAAGTGAGACATAGGTAGGTGAAAGAAAAGGAAGAAGGTATGGAAATGACGAAATGAAGAAACAAAGCCAACAACATGAGATTAGACAAAAGAAAAAGAAGTAGAAGATAACACAGTTAGACCCACATAGGTTCCTAGGTAGTCTTTCCGGAGCACTACATCGGGGGAATGGGTTCGCCTTGCGTCAGTCGCGCGGCGATAGCGCTGTCCGACAACTGCCGGTTAACTAGCGCAGGGAGTCACGGAAGCACCAGCGGCGTTCGCCAGCAGTACGCACACTCCCTCTTCCCAGCTGCGTGAAAAAGGTTTGCACTGACCACGCAGAGGGGGGCCACCAACATGGGCCGCCGACTCCGGGCAGGTTCCCGGCTTAGGTCTGGGCATGAGTCACTGACCCGTTCCCTGACCACATCTTTATCAACCCCTCGTAATGCACCGGATCGAATCTAATCCCAGGTCTTATTTGGGCCCCAAGGAGAGAAGAGTAGTTTTCACTACGAATGCCAGAGAAAATAACAGATGAGGAACTTCAGGAAAAGGGTCGAGTCAGAAAGGAATCCACCGAATTCTGGGATAGACGATTCCAGTCTACAATGGTTCTGGGAATGAAAGAATACTTAAAAATGTTCTTAGAAGGTTGATAAACGCGGATCTTGGAAGTATGGTCATGGCGACCAACTGGTGGAGCGTCACCCTAGTAAATGCGAAGCACCACGCGGTGGCTTGTTTGGCATTGGCAGGGCGCGAGGCAGGCCTAGATATAAGATGCCAAAGGGAGAGATCTTCTTCGAGCAACTACCTATCTAATTGGAGAATTGTCAAGTTGGTATGTTGTTGTATTGTTTTGTTCAGAGAATTTTGACAGTTGTTTAATACAGAAGTAAAGTTTATTTTGAATGGGCATTCTTATCATTTCCATCTTCTTGAGCAGTCCTGCTTCCAACCAGCTCTCGTCATGGTGGACCCTTGGGTGAAAGTCTGATGTCTCTATGATGTTGTATTGAAAATATAAGGAATCTAGCAAAAGAGTGAAGCAAGAACAAAAAGAGGTTTCGGCCAGGGGGTTAGATTATCTATCGTTATAACCATTCTTTTTTTTTTAACTGCCGGTGCAACCGCAAATCCGATGAATCGGAGTAACCGCGCCGTGAAAATAAAAAGAACAGTCCCCCAAGTGGGAGAAGTCGGGCCGATATTCCACATTGCATCCCAGATTTGACAAACCGAGTTGGTTTTTGGGTGTGGGTGCAAAAGGGAGAATGATTGATGGAGGTGCAAAAATGGTACGGCAACAAGGCGAGAGAAAGAAAAAAAAATTGATAAAACTTTGATAGATGGCACCTAGGCCCTTTTGGGCCTAGGTGCCATCTATCAAAACGTTACATCTAAAATGTCAGTTTCAGTTGCATTTCCTTTTCCTCATCCCAATTTATCCTCCAGTTGTGTTCACAAATAGCAGGGTTGCCACTGGCTTGGCCTCATCGCTGAGTTCCTCGGTTCAGTGCGATTTCACCTTGAAACAGAGGGGTACTGAGGGGGGACAAGGTGGTGTGACCTGGCTGGTGGTAACTCCTAGTCAGTTTGTGTCCCATTAGGTATCTGCCCAGATAGGTAATCTTTTGAAATTCATTGCTAGATCTTTTTTCTTTTTTTTTTCTCCACTTTTATTGAACATTTTTTGATCTGTACTGTGAAATCTCCATTTTCCCCAAAGTAGCCACTTTTATTGAACATTTTTTGATCTGTACTGTGAAATCTCCATTTTCCCCAAGGTAGCTATCATAGGGTTAGGCAGGTGTGTTTTTCTTCCACCCCATTGTAGATATGTGTACGTTGGTTCATGATTTTTAGCAGCCTACCTTATGAATTCTATTCTTTTCTTTCCTTTTCCAATATTCATGGCATGTGAATTTTGTCTAGGGAAAATGAACCATACATACTCCAACATCATTTCCAATTACATCTCATCGATTGCCTACTGGCTGTTGCCGGCATCTGTGGTCAATTTTGAGACTGAATTTCCTGCTGCTCAACCACTCCGTTCGGGTTCGTTTTCATCAATTCTTGCTTGGTGGCTACCTATTCTTTTATTCTCATTCCCCATTGTTGTTTTTGTCTGCGACGAGGTCATTTTGTTGTCCAAACATTTTTGGTTTTCCTGTGACGGGGTCGTTTTTCTGGCCAAACATTTGACTTGCGCTTTGCCTTTTCACCTTCACTGCCATGGATTTGGCGTTTTGTGAGTACGAACTGGGGGGGGGGGGCAAAAAAAAAATAAAAAATAAAGGGTGACCCTATTAGAGCGGTGGAAAGAAATTACATTTGATTTTGATGTGTTTATTTCCATGTGGTTTGATTTGCACCAATCAGTCACAGTATCAATGTCAAGCTGAAGCAGTTGCGAGTCATCCTGTGTCAAAAGAGGTCTATACAAGACAATGTCATCAGCAAACAATCGTACACATGACCCGATACCATCGGTAATGTCATTGATGTAGATGAGGAAGAGAAGGTGGCCACACACCGAACCCTGTGGGATACCGCTAGTGAGTGCCTGACAGTCTGATTTTTCCCCGTTCAGAAGAACCTGGAAATTTCGGTTGGAGACAAATGTTATGATCCAATTGAAAATATTTTCAGGAATGGCCAATTGTGCCAATTTTGCACAAAGTACAGGAATGGAAACTCTGTCAAATGCTTTCACCAAGTCAATGAAGATAGCATCAACCTGAGTGCCTACTTTAAGGTGCTCGATGATATCACGTGAGAAAGAAGTCAGCTGTGTTTCACACGAGAATCCTGATCTAAAATGCTGGAATTTGCTAAAGAAGTCCCCACATTCAAGGAGGTTACGTAAATATCCTGCCAGAATTTTCTCCATTAACTTAGCTGAAGAGCAAATCAGGCTTATTGGTCTGAAGGAGGTCAGGGACACTGGCAATCCACCCTTAGGAAGGGGTTTGACAATATTCAACATCCAATCATTTGGAATGATATTACTTGACAAGGAGTTGTAGAAAATGACAAAAAGAAACTTGGATAATACATTAGCATGGTTTTAAAGAAGATCATCGGTATCCCATCAACCAAGTCAAAGGTGGAGTTTTTGCATGAGCGGATGGTTGCTGCAATTGTGTCAGGGGTAAAGATATCTGCATATCTTATGAACTGTTGGTGTTCAGTTTGGTAGGCAGTGCCATGATTTGACTGAACAGGATTAAGAAAAGCCACTACAGCCTTAGCAAAAGAGTCGCTAATTTTGGAAGAGGAATTGTGTTTTGCATTCATAGGTCCTAGGTCCATGTCGTTTGCCAACACCAATTTTCTCGTTTTAGTTTTGGAGTGATGAAATGTCCAGAAGGTTTTGGTGCTGATAACATCATTTATTGCAAGGTGCCTCAAAAACTTAGTTTCTGTTGCCCGCAGTTCCACTTGGTAGGCTCTCAAAGCAGATATGTAACTTGTCGTAAGCTGAGGCTTAGACAAGCTTCTCTGGAATAGACTACGAAGTCTGCAGTACTTTGAGCGAAGATTGCGATTAAACCAGGTAGGCACTGGTTCCCCATCTAAACGTGGATTATGTTTAATTGGAATATAGTACTTGATTGCCAGAGCGCATAATTCCTTGAAGTCCTGCCACAGAAGATGGACATCGGCTACTGGTTCAATGTCACAAAAGGACCAGCTCAAAAACCTATCGACCGCTTCTTTGTCATACGAGCAAAAATTAGGTTGTTGCTGACATTGGGAGGACACTATGCTTGGCACAGCAGGAAGTTTAGCAGCCTCGACACTGAAACAGGCTGACACCATGAGATGATCACTCAGGCCTGGGATTGCCCTGATGGAATTTAGATTTAGCTTCGGGCAGTGGAACAACAGATCAATAGTGGACCCATCAAGACAATTAGGATCAGAACTAGCTGGCCTAGTAACAAAATCCACACACTGCTTAAGTGCAAAGGAATCCATGAATCTCAAAAGACCAGGAGGGAAAAGATCATGCTCTTCACTTTCGCTGAGAACATTGATGTTAAAATCCCCCAACATGAGTATGGGATGGGTATTATCCACCATACGAAGTGATAGAATAGCTGAGACACACTCACTGCAGATGGCAGAAAAATTTTCAAGTGGCAAGCCAGGAGGGCGATATAAGAGTTTGACAATGGTTGCCGGAATACTAAACTCAAGGGCCACAATCAAAAGCTCATACAATTTGCTGGTGAATAACAGTTTTGGTTTAAAATGAGACTTAATCCCCAACAAGACTCCACCTCCAAACCTAGAGCGATCGCGCCTGAAAATGACAAAACAAGATGGCAGAATATCCACTTCAACACAGGAGTCATCCAGCCAAGATTCAGTAACTGCAATTATATCAGGATTGAGTGGTTCGAAAATAGGACGTAAAGCATAACGCTTAGGTAAAATACTTCTGGCATTGAGCATGATGAGAGAGAAGGGCGACCAGAGGCTAGATTGGCTCAATGAAGATGATTGCCGATGTGATAAAAGCTGCTGACTCGACCCAGAACTGCGTGAGGCATTGGAGCCATGATGTTGCTCTTGTGGCTCGTGAACAGCCCAGGTGGAACAACCAGGCCTAACAGTTAGCATAAAAAAGCATTGGTGCATAAAAAAGCATTCACCAATAACATCGTGGTAAGAGGAATATTTCAATAATTATTTCGTTTTTTTATCAACTATTCTCTTCGAATGAGCAAACGATGTATCCTTGGACGGGAATGTGCATGCACCACTATAAAACTTGAACAAAATATGAGGAATAATAAAATAGAAAAAATGCCCCCGAGGTCGTACTCACAAAATGCCATATCCATGGCACGTGAAAGTGAAAAGGCAAAGCGCAAGTCAAATGTTTGGCCAGCAAAGCGACCCCGTCACAGGAAGATCAAAACGTTTGGACAACAAAATGACCTCGTAGGAGACCTGCAACATCACCTTTCTTTTCATTTAGGGCTTCTACTCTGTGTTTGGCTGAATGCCTCTGTGCATTGTGTGATATTTACTGAATCATTTTTGGATTCACTTATTTTCAACTTAAACATGCTGCATGATAAACAATCGTGATTGCTGCATTCAACTGGTATCGCACACAACCGTAAGTTTGGATGTTGATTTGATTTGTTTGTACCACTTAACACTTTCCATTCTTCTGTGTTCCCGTTCATTGTTAAATGGTTTAACATTGGTGCCCGCTTGACACTTCTCATAACTGTATTTTGCTAAAATAGGTTAATGAAATTGAAACGAGAAAAAATAAGAAAAACCAAAAAAAAAACAAGAAATAATAAAAAAATTGCCTGTAATAAAATAAAAATTTGAGGACAAAAAAATTGAAAAAAAAAAGAAAAAGAAAAAACAATGGGGAATGAAGAAAAAAACCTCGAGTTGCCAGCATTGTGCCCCAGTTGCCCCAGTTGAACTCATCGGCGGGGGGACCCTGTCCCCAGTAAAAAAAAAAAAAGCAACCCAAGCAAGAATAATTGTTGAGAACGAACCCGATTGGAGAGGTTGACCAGCAGGAAATTCAAACTTGTGGACTTTTCTTGTGGTCGATTTCGCAACTCGCAAAATCGACCACAAGTCCACAAATGATGACAACAGCCAATAGGCAATCAATGAAGTGTCATATATTTCAAGTCAAGTATGCATGGTACATGTACCCTAGCCAAAATTCACATCGCCATGAACATTGGAAAAGGAAAGAGAAGAACTCATAAGATACACTGCAGAAAATCATGAACCAACATACACATTTCTACAATGGGGTGTGAAGTACTTTTCTTTAATTTCTGAACTTTTCTTTTTTTTCAGAAAAAAATTCTGAACTTTTCTTTTATTTAGTACCTGTTGTGCAATCTTGTCAAGTAGGTACTGGCACACTTGTAATTGCAAACTTGTTTGTGTTTTGTGTATTTCTCTTTGGGATTGTCGCAATATTTCTTCAGTCATTTTGTTTTCCTTTGATAATCAGGTCTGAGATATGATTATAAGTTTTGTCCAACATGGTTCATTCTTTCCTGCATTTTTTGTTTGCTTTTGTGCAGTCAATAGGTTTTTGTTCTCACACCAATTTTGCGGAATTCCTCTCACTATCCCCTTTTCTCCCATCTCCTGTGGTTTGGTAGTGTGGGTGGCTCATCCTGGCATTTTGCTATTTCCCCCCTCCTGCCATTAGTCTCAGTTTCTCACTGTGCTGATTACGCCCTCCTCGTTTCTGCCTTTTAAAAATCTTTCTACCAGACTATGGAAGAAGAGATCCTTCCTACCCCAAATAAAATTTTGCAAAAAACAATTGTCAAATCCTCTCATCCAGTAGTTGAACCTTCCAGTAAGCTTACACCCACATATTGACTTGTGATTAGTATGAGGTAGATCTCCTGCTAATATATATCTTTTCTCTTCTTCCCACACCAGGTGGGGTGCTTTTACACACCTGCCTAACCCTATGATTGCCACCTTGGGGACAAATGGAGCTTGCACTGAACAGATCTAATTGATGTTCAATAAGAGTAGAAGGAGGAAAAATCTGGCAATGAATTGCAAAAGATATCACCAGCCAGGTCACACCACCTTGTTGACTTGATTCCACAGCCTTCATCTTCACTGGTTCCGACACCAACTGCAACCTTTCTTTCCCTTCACTCGCCACCAACAAGTGCATCATTACACTACTGAGTATACCAGACTCAATTAGGAAAAATGTAAGTTTTGAAAGCTTTAAAAAGTCTTAAAAGTCATCTGATGAGTTTGGAGTCTGAGGAAATAAAGGCCCGGTCCAATACAATATTTTCTGAGATAAGTTTTTTCCTTTATATTTTCAATGTTTTTTGTGCTAAATGGTTTCTCTTTTTTCTGTTTCACCTGACGTCAAGCCAGCCAAATTGAACCAACTCTGTTGCCACATTGGATGGGGCACTTGACGCAAAAATTTTGCAAGAAAAATTAGCTGCACCTGTAGGTATGATATTTTGTTATTGCTGTCAGGTTTGATGATCTGTACATGTATTTCATCTTTATTGTATGTTTTCCTTGATGAGATTAAAACAGACATCGGCCAATGATGACACACTCTTGCCTATAAAGTACATGAAAGCTTTGTTCTGAGGCCAACAAAATATAATAAAAAATAAAAATAACTACCTATGTTGGGGGCCACAGACAGTAAAAGCCAGTGAACGTGGTAAACCCCGATCAGGCATGCATTGTGGGTTAGGCCTTGCATTCTCTACCCTGTTCAGCAACCACACACTTGATATCAGGTAGGAGGAGGTGTGAGAGTGGGGAAAAGACAAGATGATGGCGGCATTCCAGAATTCCGTCACCGCATGTTGCACAATCCAACACTTGGCATACCTAACTGCAGTCTGCCTTATTTTGCGAATGAAAGTCGGTCATTGACATAATGAACTTCGTTACGAGTGAGGACATAGTGCACAGGACAGGTGTAACTCAATGCGCGCAGGACAGGTGTAACTCAATGCCAGCATCATGGAAGACGTTGGCGGGACGGACCATGCTCTGGCTTTGCTTGATATGGCATGAGTTCAGAACCTAAGAAGTCTAAACACTGGCTCCACAAGAAAATGTAAAAATCTTTCACTAAAAATCCCTTGCACATTCGGTAACCTGGACAGACACAGTTTCTTTGTTGGCTCTATTTTCCTATGGAATAGTCTAAATCTTACTCCAGACTGCCTTACAATGAAGGGTCCCACTTTTCGTGATCATGTCAGGCAGCTACTTGTAAGGTCTACACCATGCTCATGATCGATCTTCGAACAGATGGGGATGAAGGTACCTACTTTTCTGCTATGATTGTTTCCCTGGACTTTTACTTTGATGTAGGCCTATTTTTATTTTATTTATTCTTTTTTTGTTTTTGAGCCCCAAGGTTTTTTATGTCCATTTCATCACCTGTCTTTTTTATGTCTTTTTGCAATTTTTTTTTTAATTTATCTTTTCGAACCGACTTTTTTGATTAAAGAGGTTCCTGCCTTCCTCGTTACTCATGGCACCTACGAAAATAAATGAAGGCAGTGGCCCAATTTTGTGGCCTTTTTTTTTTTTGCATCGTGGTACGCACTAGGTCCAGGCTACCTATCGTGAGTTTTGTATTACCTGTCAGAAATCCCCTCCTCACCCATAAAAATGTGCTCGTTTGTTTCTTTGGCTGCAGTGAACATCTCAACTGTGATTAACACTCAGATCGCAAGCAGGTAGCTCTGTTGATTATGCTGACGAGTTGGACTGGGAGGATCTACTTACCGCTGCGGCGCGAGAACTCCCAGGTTCGCTCTGATGCATCATCGGTGGAGTTGCTTGCAGGTGGACCTTGTTTGACTGGAAGAAAGCCCATTCATTTTTCAATGCAGTCAACATCTCGCTTAATTACGAAGCTTTTTTGTGAGTAGGATAGGGGCAGGTGGAAAAAGAGAAAAATAGTAGACACCTAGGTAGCTTGCAATTATGTTTAAATTTTGGCATATAGGCAGAGTGCAGACCCATAGGTAGTTAACGTAAAATTCAGTTTGCCTAATTGGTGATTTTCTTTTCCATTCTTGCACGAATCGAGAATTCCCAAGGAACAATACTTGTGTTGTTGGATTTTTCGAAGGCTTTTGATTCAGTGCCCCATGCTATTTTATTGCAAAGGCTTCAGAATCTGAATTTCTCTGCCTCAGCATTAGCACTGATCAAATCAAATTACTGACATCAAATTACAGAAGTGGGCGAATATAGATCGAAATCAGGTAGGGTGACCTGTGGTGTCCCCCAAGGTTCCATTCTTGGACCTCTATTTTTCTCAATCTTCATAAATGATATTGGATCCATTTTGGATGGGCGATGTTTTTATCATCTTTACGCAGATGAATTACAGGTTTATATGCATATTAATTTTGCCAATTTCAATCAAGTTGTTAAGAGTTTTAATGAGTTGCTGGTAGACATTGAAAACTGGTCTCTGCAAAATGGGCTGGCTTTAAATCAAACAAAATGCCAACCCATAGCGTTCGGCCCTCCAAATCTCTTAAAGATGATAGATTTGCAGGCAAATCAAATTTCTCTTGGTGGGATGTCGCTAATCTGGAATGATTGTGTACGTAACTTGGGGCTTTGGTTGGATTCCAGTCTTTCCTTTCTTCCACATTTTACAAAAATGTCTTGCCAAAATATATTCTAAACTGTATGCTCTTAATCGTGTTGGCTGGCAACTTGATCAAGGGACAAAAATAAGGCTGGTTTTATCTCTTTTTCTACCAATTCTAGACTACTGCAGTGAAATTTATATTTGTGCCCCTGAAGGCTCTTTGAGAAAAGTTGATAAAATTTTCAACATGCTTGTGAGGTTTGCAACTGGGCTCAGAAAATATGATCATATTACTGGAGCTGTCAAAGCACTTGGTTTAGATAGACCTGCTGTTCGTCGGAAAATTAGCCTGGTTGCTTTGTTACACAAAGTTATCCAGCATAAATCACCTCCGTACATTTATGACGAACTGGCTTTTGCATCTCACTCCTATCCAACTAGGTCTTACCAGTTACCACAGGTCTATTCACATAAAACAGCAATATTTGAGAAGGGTCCTCTCTACCAAGCTGTTCTTATGTATAGATCTCTCCCAATTGAATGTCATGCCCAAACAAGTCCTCATTTGTTCAAGAGGCTTGCTGGCTCATATTTGCGATTATTGTCTGCCTAGATTCTGTCACGTCTCTTGGCATGGAACCTATCAAATTTTGTCTGGCCTAAAACCAGCTGATAGGCAGTGTAGGTATTCAGTCATTGAATTATGTTGTTCATAACTTCTCATTTTTCATGTATTTCAGTTGCTATTTTTATTGTTATTATTAACCAAGTTGCCTGTAAGAGTAGCTGTTTGCTAAAGGCCGCTGTTTTCCTTGAGAAATAAAGACTTTTTTGAATTTGAATCGAATCAATTGAATTTTATGACTGAATTTGTGACTTTCATGTGTGGACATGTGTTTTTGTTTTGGTGACCATGATGTCACTTTTTGTGCAATTTGACAACTGTGACGAACCACTGGATGGAGATTTCTATTTTCTTCATGAAAACGACGACGTGCTGAAATGGTATGTTTTTGTTACGGTTTTTTTTTTTTCTTTCTCTCGCCTTGTTGCCGTACCATTTTTGCACCTCCATCAATCATTCTCCCTTTTGCACCCACACCCAAAAACCAACTCGGTTTGTCAAATCTGGGATGCAATGTGGAATATCGGCCCGACTTCTCCCACTTGGGGGACTGTTCTTTTTATTTTCACGGCGCGGTTACTCCGATTCATCGGATTTGCGGTTGCGCCGGTTAAAAAAAAACCGTCAGTGTATGACTGTATGCATATACAGTCATACACTGCCATCATACATGTACAGTCATACATGTACAGTCATACACGTACATGCACAGTCATATACAGTCATACACATGCCAAGACTCTTAATGCGAGTCTTGGCGGGTGTCACCAATGAGTAGATTGCCCAGTTTACCTATCTACATATCCTGCTATTTTTAATGCATGTTTTCTTTTGCTCTTCCTTCAAAAGTGCCTAGGTAGGTACAGCGACACCCGATTCATGATTGACTAAATGGTCTAACTCTGTTGTGTTACCCAAATGAGACTCTGATGCCATTTGCCTACCTGATAGAAGCCAACGTGTAGCATTGTTGGAGGATGACAAGTATCAATCAAGGAAATAGTTCCGGGATATTTCATCGTTCAATTTCGCTCCCACTTGGTACGAGGTTGAATTTTCCCCACATCAGGACAACAGTTGCAGCAATGTCATCGGCACAGAGTGAGCCAGGAGTTGTTGGACCTTCAGGTGCAGGTACAGCTGGCAGGAATGCTGCTGAGCTGTGGCTTCAGAATGTTCAGGGGGAGATACCAAGCCTGCTTCGTGAAATTCGTCCTTTACATGCCATGGTGCAGCAGAACCATATGAATAGCCTTGCATCATTCTTTGGCAGATCACCTAACTCCCCGCCCCCTAATCTGAATCAAGCAGTGTTCACCTCAAATTCTGCAGCTGGGCCTTCTTCAACACCCGTCATTTCAAACATGCAACAAAACACAACTGGCCTCAATGATGACACCATCATAAATTTTGCCCGTGAGACAAGACATGGCCAACCAGATATGTTTGATGCGCCCAATGGAGTTCATGTAGCACAAGATGGTCCCCTGCTTGACAACATTCAACCAGATCCAGAGACTGAAGCTACTGCAACAGCTGAGAATGCGAACAATGGTAATGGAGCAAGTAATGCAACCACTGTTCAAAATAGCATCACTGAAGTGCTGGCTAGATACCCAGAGGCGGCAAAAGTTTTGAAGGTGTGTGGGAAACTTATTCCATTCCTGCTCATAGTTGTGCTGAAGTTCCTTTTCGATTATCGAGTTGGTAAGTTCTCAAGATTCCCTGGCTAGACTTACAGTTTTTCATTCTTGGGCTCTTGAACTTTGGTTCGTGGACCTTAGCCAACTTGAATCACTTGCACAGGATTGGAAGAAAGGGCATGATCCTGTTTTTAGATATCATCAGGTATATTTTTGTGTTGGGAACCTACCTACCTATTTTACATTTGAAAAGTGCAAGTAAGCAAAGCCAGTTATTGATTAACAGCATTGGGCATGTCGATGGAAACTTCTGGACACTTTCGGTCTTTCCACAAGTGTGGTTGGTACCTACATATTTCTTGTCAGGAATCAGGATCTTTCCAAGTTTGAAATTTGAATGTCAAAAAAGGGACGAGAGTGTTCCTGTATGCATTCATTGAATGAATCAGATTGTTGTGTGAAAGTAATGAGGTGGTGAGGCATCAAAAATTAGTTTCAGCATTCTGATAGGCATTCTGTTTTTTGCTTGATGCAGTCCAACTCTTTAAAATTTCAGATTTCTTCTCTTTATCCTTTAGCTATGCCTGTGTGCAAGTTTTTCTGCTCTATGGTACCTACTATTTTATCAAAAACCTATCTATCCCTCAAAGATTACCTAAAGGTTGAAACTATCACCAGCAAACAAAATTCGTGGTAAAGAATCCCAACGTAAGTGGACCAAAGCAGAAAAAATCGTCAATTTCCGGCAACACTGCCTCTAGATTAGAAGGTGAGGTGTCAAATGTGCAAAGATCCTGCCATGCCAGTCTTCATGTTGCATTTTCTTCTCGCATGGAATGAAGTAGGTACCTACCTACAGGCTACTGCACGACCTATAAAATCCAAGCCACTTTCCTGTTGTGATGAAAACATTTCAGCTCAGCAGTGAAGTTACCCAGACTTATCAGTTTGAGGCTTTCAGATGGCATGAGTATTGATTTGGAAGATGTGGACAGGCACATCATCCTGATTTTTCAGTGAAGTTAGTCTACCTGCCTTTCTTTATCCAAAGGTACCTAACTGGGTAGGTACCTACTAGGCCAATTCACTTTATTTGTCCAAGACAAATACAGGCTTTAGTTTGGTAGGTACCTACCTATCCGAAACTGGGAAAGAAGGGTAGGGAGGGGGAAGTTGGAAGGTCCACTCACTGTCCGTCCACTGTGGGACAATCCGCCTTGTACCTGATTATTGTCAGTGTTTGGTTTGCATTCTTTCTCATTGGATTAGTGTTATTTTTTCAGGAATATTGATCAGTATTGGGCTTCAAATAGCATTTGCCCATTCGAATGCTGTAACAAAACGTCAAGCCTGCAACCAGAGCAAGCGTCATCTGATCCCGTTATTTGGTGTCATGTTGAACTCCATTTGCGTCATCCTCTTCACTGTCTTCATGTTCAGTGATGACAGCCTCTATCTTACGTGAGTTGTTTTCCATGTCCATTTGACATCCAGTTAATCCTACTATAGTTCGCTGTGTGCACATGGGGAAAAGTTGTAGCAGTTTCAAGGTCAAAAGTGTCCAAAGTCACCCCATTTTACGGTACCTATGGGTTGTTTCCCTTTGAAAAAACTTCATCTCAACTTTTTTCTTCTTTGCCGATGATCCTATAATGCTGTGTTCTTGCACTTTGATTTTTCTCTTGCTTACCTCTCTTTCGTTTTATCTACCTACCACCTACCTGTCTTGTTGTTTCTCCCCCACCCCACCCCACCCACCAGTGTCTTCATGATGCCTCCAGTTGTCGATGTCACTGCTTTCACCAACTTGATCTGGGTCGTGGTGGTGTCCGATTTTATCATCAAACTGCTGACCATCCTGACAAAGGATGCCATCATCTTGATGCCGGAGAAACTGCTCCCATACACCAGGAGGGTAAGTCAATCACGTTCACAGGATACCCATTTGATATGGTGATGCTGATCAGTGCTCTTCGTGTGAATTCGAAGTCCAAAGCAATGCTTGAGACATCCTTTTTTTTCAGAAAAAACCTAGGTATTTCACAAATATGAAAGACCAGTTAAAACTCTAAAAATTTTGCTTCCATGATAGGTACCTAACAACAATGCCCGCATTTATCAGGACCGATTCGAAGGTTTTCACTCATGTTCTTTTACATCATGCCTGCGCACAATTAATGTTGTTTGTTGAATTGAAATGGGAGTCTCTCAAGAGGCCGTAAGAAATCCTGCATTTTGAGCACACATTTTTGCGGTTTTGGCCAATTTTAGCCGTCATAGGTACGGGGTGCCCCTCGGTGCCCCATGCATGCTTTATGGCACCAAAATCAAACAATAGATAGAAATAAGTACGAATAGGCTACACCCAAAAATTAAATTTGTCATGAATTAAATTCGTCGTGGCTCTGCCCCTAAAAATGATGCATGATTTCGCTTCTGCTGAGGGTGCATGAAGAACAAATATGAAGTGAAGAATTTATTTAGGGACACTAGGTGCCAGTGATTGATGGCACTAAGTTTTGGTGGGACAATTCATGACACTTTGAAACGGTTGAACATGCCTGTCCCATATGCGCCCAGTCCAGCCCCAATGTGTCCATGACAATTAATTTGGGGTGGTATGCCTACCTACTGATAGGTACTTGCCTTGGGTCATCTTGAATTCCTTGGTACCTGTTTTCTATTCTAGGGTCGGGTATATTTGTTCATTGAACGGACATCACAAGTTTGGCGCAGCTGTGCTCCCGTTCAGCCTTGGCTGGTTCACATTGGCAATGCCTACAATGGCATGTCCTACCTGTTTGGTCTATTCCTGCTGTTCGTCTATGCCTCGTTGAAGATAGCCCTCTCTGCAGACAGCATCAAGGATTGGTATTCAGCATCACGGAAATTGTTTCAACATTCGGTTAGTTAGTCACAAGGGCTTTAGAGCATTTTGCAGAGGCAGTCAGGATAAAATGCCAACAATACATGCGCTGCACCTACACAATGGGTTTAGTCCTACCTTGTTTTCAGTTCATTCACTTGAACAATTTCCCAGGAATACTGCATGCAATACTGTTCTTACCTATCCTATTTGCTGCTCAGATGAGTCATAGCTAATGAGATCTCTATTTTCTGATGCACCAACCAATGCACAAGGTGATGAATTTTGCTATTTGCTGATCAGGTGAGTCATAGCTAATGATATCTCTATTTTCTGATGCACTAACCAATGCACAAGGTGACGAACAACGGCAGCTTTTTGGCCGATTCGCAAAACGAAGATTATCGGCGGGCCGACTCTGATCCCCGGATTGACGATTTGTGATCCGGTTGACCACACGTATTTCCATTCACATCAGTAATGCAAAGTGACAAGTTCATCCAATCACTCATTGATCAACGGATCGGAAGAGATCCGGCCAATGATCTTCGTTTTGCGAATCGACCATTTTTTGTCTGTTGTTTTTTTTTTTTTTTGAGAATTGAATTGATGCAGCTCTGTTGTGAGGCCAAATGTGTTGTTTTATTTCACAAAAAACTCTCCTGTCATTGGTGAGCATAATTATTATTGTCAAATACCAACTGAACGGCCTTCCGAGACACTTGGTAGACTCACCTATTGTGTACTCGAGTGTTCTTTCAGGAAGTCATTTGGATTGTTTTAGAGCCAGGGGCATTATTGCAGGAGTTGCCTGGAGTTGCAAGGGTATTGCCAGGAGCATTGTGTGAGGGCTGAACTTCACCAAAGGTATGATTCAACCAAAAAATGTGTCTCAGTAATTACCTATTGATGAGCCCTAGTACAGCTTACTTGGCATTTCAACAAATGTTCTGTGATTTACCTGTTCGTGGTGCACACGCTGAAATTGATCTAGATTTCTCCTGTGAGGATGCATTGGATGTTGTTTTGCTTTCTGTTCTTTTCTTTTGCTCTGTTTTTATTTCTTTTGTCCGCCCCTCTTCCCCTTTCCAGGAGTTTGGCATCAAGCCGTCTGTCCAGCAGCTGTCCGATGCAGATTACATCTGCTCTATCTGTCAGGACGAATTCAAACAGCCAGTTTCACTCAGTTGTAAGCATGTCTTCTGCGAAGGGTGTGTCTCAACATGGCTCGACCGTGAGAAAACGTGTCCAATGTGTCGGGCACAAGTGTCGGACGATGCCTCCTGGCGTGATGGCAGCACCTCATCATTTATATGCTTATTCTGATCTGCCTTCGAATTTTCGATTCGTTTTTCTCTTTTGTTCGGTCGACCTCCACTGGGTGGCACAATAGATGAAGGCCAGGGGAGTGGGTGGGCTAATTGTAGGATGTAATTTTTCACTCGTCATCGTTGACCATCCTCTTTGTGCCCAACTGTCTCGTCCATTCAAACTTTTTTTTTTTTGTTGGGGTGAGGTCAGTAGGGTGCATGCTGTTGGAACCACGTCTAATGATGTGTATCTCTTTTGTGTTGTGGTGGTCTCCACTCTTCAGCTGTGGAACATGAAATTTCTGCCCTGGTCTCCGGTAATAATGGCCAGTTTTTTGCTTCAGCTCCATCCTGACTGGACAAGACATCCTTGAATGCCCAACGCACTCCTACCGTAGCCTAACTCCAGTTTAGAAGTTGAAGTTATCTGCTCTCAGGGCAAGTCTGCACTTATCGAGAGAATTGAGTCTGAGAATTTTGTAACTCTGGTTGGGCTAAAACAAATAGGCTTTAACTGGAAGCACATTGGAACAGTTGTGAAGTAGACATTGCTTTGCTGGAACTTTGGCCCATGCTATGTTATCTTCCGATAAGAAATGCAGTATCTATTTTGCTGCTCAGTGTCATCAATTTCCAGCATCTAGAAGGTACCTAGCTCTTGATCACTGAACTTACGAATTTGAACAGTGGTGCTTCAAATATGGGCTCAATGAAAGAAGTGTCATTTGTTCTCCAAAGAGTTGGTTGCATGTGCACCATCATCTTCACATCACAGCTTCTGTCAGAAAGCTTGCACATGAGCCAGAAATAGCTTCATTTTATGGGTAGGCCCATAACATGCCCAATATGTTCAGACTCGTAATCCTCAGAGAAAGAATGTTGTAACAAACTGTAAACAGTGGGTTGGAAACTTGGGGATGTGTCTGACACTAAAATATCACCCTTACCGGGAATTTCGACGATTTTATCTCCATGCGAGTTGAGTCGACGTTTGTCCGTTATCAAGACGAGACTGTTGTAATTGGACGAAGTATAAAACTCAAAAACAAAAAAGGACATCTAATGGACGAAGGTCACCACCACACAGCACATGACATGAGTATCCACAATCTGTCCACTCAATACTTACTGCTGATGCCGAACAACAAATGAGAGAATCACCTGCATCAACAAAACAGCTCTTTCCATTTCACTCGGGTGTCCCTACTAAGCTGCCCTGGTGGATGCTGTGCTGCATAGGAAGTGTGGTCCCTTCCACAACGTTTTCCCAGAAGAGGGAAGCCTAACTGCACCGCACAACCACAATTTGAACATTCAATCAATCAACCAGTTCATGGGTCATCAATCAAACAGTTCATAGGTTGGCACTTACGTAGGCATATCCAGATATTTTGAGAACTGCTTGTCAAAATGCAACGTGTGTAGCCCTGATCAAAACCACATTCTCAAATCACTAGAGGGACTCTTCCCTGACACCAGTACAAAATTCCACCATTTAAATGCAACTCGTTGAAGCTCCACATTGTTCTGAAGTGGGCTCTTATAAAACTGTGAATTTGCTACTTTTTGCCGCAGAGCAGATGCCATAAAATTCCAGTCTTGCTATTGCCCCCTTTGATTTTTAGAAAAATAAGAAGTTGAAGCTGAAGACGAATGCCCTAGTGAATGTCTCATGAGAATGATGTTTCTCCTCTGTAGGATATCTAAATTTTTCTAGATGTTTTTTGTGACATTTAATGTTTGCTTTGGTCGATTCTGCGAGCAGACAGGGCAATTTTGGCGTGGATTTTCGAAAAGTATTCTCGGGCAATAAGACTTTAATTACGTTGGCAGGTAGAATGATGTTAGGGCTAGCATTTACTGCAGTTGATCTGTCATCATTTGTAAATGTCTCTGAAAACCATCAAAATTTTGCTCGTTCACAAACCGACTTTTTTGCTTGTGAGCAAGGGTCATTTTGAAACACCCTGTAACTTAGGGGTGTTGTGGAATTCGTTCGACAATGGTGGCAAGCAAAGGACACCGGCCACCGTGGACTACTTCCAAAATGGCCCGAGTTTGGGTTGCGTATTTTGCAAAACAAATGAATGTGAATTGGTGGAATAGTTTGTCTCTTTTGAAAAATCTGCACTTTTTTCATCAGTGTAAAAACATCGAATTCAATTGCTTATCCACTGAGTATCAAAAGCCTGATACCGCTGTCCTTTTGCACAACAATAGAACAAGGTTCGAAATATATGTGGAAAAAAAATCTCCAAAATCGCACGCAGGATATCCAAACACCGAATCAGTTCTCAAAATATATGGATATGCCTACGTATTACGCTCGTTTATGAAACTTAGTGTGAAATTTGTGCATGAACACATTCATTAAAGGAAGTGTGTTTTAGAATTTGATAGCAGCATAGCATTGTTATAACAAGAGAATGTTGGAAAACATATTTCAGGAAAGCAATGTGTTTCAACTTTCTTCTGGTTCAACAAGGCTGTCTTTTCATTTTTTTTGTGATTTTTACTGTCCAATATCCGTGCTCACTGCCCAAGCATGTGACAATTCCTTCTGCCAAGAATCAAAGTAGGGTAGGGGGACCCTAGATTAGACCAGTGGAAATGTGTGGAACATTAGTGTATTTTTCTTCTATTACACATAGAATACTATATTATCTTTGATTTATCCATCTTATCTCGTCGGGGAACAGACAGCTGAGCATGTTTGTGCAATGAGTGCGCCTTTCTCCGAGGGTGGGTGTGTAGGTATGTAGGTGGTCGATGGTATTTTTAACATCTGAAAAAAAAACGAAACAGTTTGAAGCTCCAATGTTCGACAATTTATAACGGTAGTCTTACACATTAAGTTCAAATTTTTTGGAAAAGACAAAAAAGTTCAAATTGTTGGTGCTTCAGTGTTGTGTTGCTCACAAAATGAATGGAACTGCAATGGAATGGGGGAAATTGCAATGGGGGAAAGCTGTTACGATCACATCAGCATTGTGCTCCTTCCTTACTTGATGTTTTACAGGCGTCTGTCTGTCTCAATTCATCATCGGTTGATTAGCACGGCATGGCACCCACTTGGTGCACTGCTGGTGAGCAGAGCTTATTCAAAAGTGTTCTCAATTAGCCAGCGATTGGCTGCATAAGGGAGGAGATAAGCTTTCATTGTATGCATGTCAAGTTTGCTAAACTTGGTGATGGATTTTCTTTTCGGAGGCCATTTTTGGGGCATAATTCTCTGCCTTTTCCGGTACAATGTTCAATAGTCGTCAGCAAAAGCAGCACTGCAACTGCTCTGCTCAAGGGATACTTTCCATTTTTCGAAAATTAGTAGTTCTTAATTTATTACTTTGATTTCCCAATTTGACACGTTTTTGTTTAAGAACATAAAAATATTACGAGTTTCAAAATAATAAGTTTACAATTGTTAGGTTTTAGTTCATCTTGTTTTACTTTCATTTCATTAATTATATTTGTTGGAGTGTGTAGGAACTTGTATTTGTTTGTTGCTTGGACAACAATACGTAACATGCCTGCAACAAAGACAAGAAGGTTCAGATGGGGGAGAGGATTATAATGAATTTGAAACCATGTTGTCCCAACCAAAAAAAGACCCATCACTGAGGTTGGTGGTTAGAGTGGAGCCAACATTGTCTCCCAGTTTTATTGGCTGTGTTGTCGTGCAGGGGATTCTCTCAAACCCACCAGATTACCATTAAATGAAATAACATCAGAAATCTTGATCAAAGACTTGAAGCAGCATTTTTAACTCCCAAGTGTTTGGACTCGACGACGATAAACTTCAATTTGTCGAGTGAGAAATCTCGATTTTCCTTGTAACTTTAAAATTAACGAGTTTTCTACCAAACAACCCTCAAGTTGCAACAGATGAAAACCATAGCAAAAATGAACGTTTGATTTCAGAGGAACAACATGGTTGCTGCTGTTTTGAAAAATCGGAATTCCCTGAGTTTTCCAGAAGGATTCTCAGTTTTTTCCAGGGCTTTTTTCCAATGTTTTTTCTGAGGACAAGACAAAAATGGGAGGGTACAGACAAAAATTGCAAGACAAGAATGTTCTTCAGGTGTCATCGTTGGAAATTTAAAAAAAAATGTAAACTAAAAAAATGTTATGAAATTCTGTTTTCCATTTTTTGACTGGTTTTTCTGGAAATTTTCAGTTTTCCAGGGTTTTTTCCAAAAATCCCTGAGTTTTCCAGGGTGCGAAAAAAATTCCCCGAGTATTCCAGGTTTTCCAGGTTGGTAGCAACCATGAACAAATAAGTCACCAGAGAAACAGAAATTGTCAATCACAAACAACCTTTGTTCGACAACACAGCAATGGTTTGTTGAAGCTCACCCTGTCAACATTCGATGTCTTTTTGTTGAAAAACTCCTATCCAATCCTTTCTGACCATTTACAAATCTTACAAGACCAGCTCGAAACATATAAACATTGGTTCCACGAAAGTACCAGAATGATGCATTGGCCTCTGAAGAATGAACTGCAACCAGAGCATAGCTGACATTCACCCGTGTTCCGCATTGCAACGCATACAGAGCCAATTCAACAGACGGATGCATCTTTCAACGCAACAATGGAAAAGAGGAATCTGCATAGAAATGAAACTTTCGCAATGATATCTATCCATCGAATTGGCTATATTGAGTTGCACATGAGGGTGAGTTGCAATGGGGAAATGGTTGATTAATTTATGGGATGACCCAGAGTTGCCTTTTTCGTTTTCTGTGTGTGAGATGGGAAACAAATCCTGTCGAGGTCATTCGAGCAGATGATGATTTGGTGTGGTCTGGGTGCACAAGAACGAGAAATGGTGCTGCAGAGATGACAGGAGTGGGTAAGAGGCATGCGGAAGGTTTGAGATCGCTCTTAATCCCATGCAAGTTTGATGGTCTCCTCTCCACATTGGCCGAATCTGGATCTTCCACTGACGTTTCGAGACCATAGCAGTTCCATCCTCAGAGCAGGAAGCCGTTGGAACTGGTCTGGTGAGAGCGATGTGGATCTCCAAGTACGTAAGTGGAACAGGCCTTCCTTCTGGTGGGGAAGTGAATGATGAATGATCATGTTATGTTTGAACCCCCACTCATAATGAGTTATCATCACTTCACAAGCCATTCCAAGCCATGCATATTTCCAGGAGGAGCATGGATTGGGATTTAACAAATGCGAAAGTCATCAGGAATTCAAATTGCAATGGTAAAAAAGATCGAAATGTGTATAAAAAATTGAAAGAAAGAAGAGTATTTATGCTTATTGCTCTCACCACAATTGAGTGAATAATTAATATCGAATGTGGAAATCATCTGACAAGTAAGGAACAACTGATATGACCCCCGTGTCTCTTGGACAGCAAAGCACTGCACTGCATAACAGGCAAATCAAGGGTGTCTGTCCCCTCCGAGGTGTTTGCCTCACCTTGGTGAAACATTTGACCTCCAGGACACTGATATTGCACTAAATGAATGAACAGCAGGTGTCAAATTTTCTGAGACCTCTGCCCCTTAGAACCTGCTGTAGCTCCTTCCCCAGTGCTTTCCTGAAGATATCCCCTCCCCCTGCGAAAACCTGAGATGACACCCCCAAGTCCTGCTACATTGCAGGCCAACATCACAAGCTCCTTGCTACATGGTGTGTACTCATCATAAGCCCAACCAAATCCTCCTTCCCCCCGTGTAGATTATCACGACAGGAAATTGTTCCATTTTGCTCGATGTCAACAATCCTTGTCCAAATAGTTTAAAAAATAAAAAATACAATGACAGCTCTCAAGATCTGTTAAAGGTGATTGCGATAATTCCGTTTTTGAAAATTCCCCTTCAAAAAAGACAGTTTTTTTCTGTGTCTCTCTACCATTCAGCTCAGCTCAGAGTATTTTGCAAAAGACAAAAAATAGGCACTGCCTGCCATCATAGCAAAGCTTTTAAACCTGTCTTCGGAATGCAATGCCAAAGTCAGTCAGCCTTTTCCAACGAGAAGTCGGAATGTCGAGACAAATGAAAAATCTTCGGTGATTGATAACACTACACAAACATTCACAAAACGTAAAAAAACAGGGAAGAAATAAACTGAAGGAATGCATGATTCGATATAACTGAAGGAATGCATGATTCAATAGAAAATTGAAGGAATGCATGATTCAAATGAAATTACTTTATGATTCTCCTATGGCAATAAATAAATAACTTTAAACAGAGGTGACAAGAAAAACGAAAAAATAAATGTCAAAAAAGAGATTCGTAGAATAAAGCTTCGCACAAACTTGATGCCACTCTCATTGTGAGACATTTTTGTCATCTATTTTGCATTTTTCGTAAAAGGAAAAGACAAACTAAATTTATAAAACTGCACAAAAAACATTTTTTCATTAGCTTATTCTTCAATCTGGGGGGATGAATTGGATATTGTGGAATAAGTTTACGCGCTCAAGACTCATTGACTGTTAAACATGATGAGGGATGGGATGGGGTAAAGGACTCTCCAAAGCAGAGTGCGTGTGCTTGCAAATGCAAATGGGTGAAGCCAATAGATAGCCATGTGACCACCATCCAGGACCAAAGTCGTTGTTTTTTTTTTGCTATTAAATAGTCAAATGCAGAGAAAAGAACCACCCGATTTTTCACATTGCGATCAGCTTACACTCACTTCTGACGAAAGTTTTTAACTTAATTTTTGCACCCGTA
This sequence comes from Sinentomon sp. SZTP_YWyxl, assembly GCA_030068105.1. Classification (NCBI taxonomy): domain Eukaryota; kingdom Metazoa; phylum Arthropoda; class Protura; order Sinentomata; family Sinentomidae; genus Sinentomon; species Sinentomon sp. SZTP_YWyxl. The sequence continues at coordinate 24,414 of JASGXE010000735.1, forward strand.
GTAAAATCATTGTAACTCAAACAAACACAATTGTCCTACCACCCGTGCAAAAAGAATGGCAAAACAAGCAAAGCAATGGCAAATGTGAGATCATTTCGGGATTATCGAGCATTTTTCAAATTATTTACGAACGGTTAGCGGCCTGTTTGTTTCTTTATTGTTCAACAGATTATCGAGCTCTTGCCTTTCGTCTTTTTTCAGCTCAGCTTGGTCACTCACTTCAAACCGATTTGCAATCATTCGACTCTTTTGTTCCATTCATTCTTTCACTCACTCAAATCGGGGTTGACTGGATCAGTACCTTTAGGACTTTGCTTTCGTCCTGGAATTTATAATGTTAAAAGTGTCTCTTGGAGAGTCCTGGATTTTCTCCTGTATCTCATCAGACGGCTTCAGTTTTGGGGACTGCTGATCTCAAACCAGCTGCCAGGAGATTCGCACCCGTAGAACCCCACTGGGGCTGCTGCCCCCAGCCAAAGGCTGATTCCAGGGCCCGAATTGCTGTGTTATGTCCTGGAAAAAATGGATTCCGAGAAACTCTGTGCAGGTGGCTGCACGCAAGTTCCTCCCCAGCAATTTCTTGGCTGAATTTGACAAATTTCACCAAACAGCTTCACTGCAATTCACAATTATTTCAAACCTGCGAGTACTTTTGACATCAATTCAGCAACTATCATAATATTCAAAAATCATATCTTAAGAAATCACACACCACAAAACATGGCAAGTACTGATTCTGTTACAAAACTGTAACAGAGCTCTGTGGTATGCGACTGACGTAACAACAAAATGTCGTAACAAATAAACAACAATCAACAAAGTATCATCACAATACGGAATGGAAAGCGTGCAAAGTTAGTCTTCGTAGAGGATATTTTGACTAGACGAGTTACGATAAGATAAGACGAGATCAGATCATTTTTGTATTGACTAGAGATAAATAAATTACTGAAGTAAGGGATAATCGAAGGAATTAAGCATGAAGCTCCCTCCTCCGGAATTCGTCATCACTATCACTACATTTTTCATCATCATCTTCGTGGGGGATGTGGAGGGGTAAGCCCAAACGTCCCCTGCTACTTCTGGTGAGCCGTCGTGGATTCGGTTGTCCCCGTTTTGCTTTCATGCCATCTGCATTCGTGCTGTCTTCTTCTTCGTTGTGATGGTCACTGTCAACACGGAAAGAAGCAGAAGCATTGTGACGTTGATTTGCCGGTTTTTGAATAACTGTTTCGTTGTTGTACTCGTCGTTGTCTGGGGGTTCAACATCAACAGAACCGCTGACCCTTGCACATCTGACCCTGTCACCATCTCCCTCTTCTTCTCCTTCCGATGAGGTTATCGAGTAGGGCGAAGCACGGACGTATGGTATTGGTCGTTTGCGTGCACTGAAAGCAGAAAATGGTTTTTAAAAAACCTTCAAAAATTTGTTTTCAATTGCAACAAACAGGTTATTGCGGACAGGTGGTTGCTGTTAGAAGACGCAGGCCGGCAGAAAAACGACACTTTTTCCACCCTGTTGCCTCTGTGGAGGGTTTTCATCAATTTTATGTGGGGGGTTTTTGCAATTTTTTGAGATCTGACAATTGTTGCGGCCAATTTGTTGTCAAGTGTTGTTGGCTCTGGAAGCAGGTTTTTCTTTGCAAACAAAAGGAAATTGGAACATTAGATGTCTGTTGGAAAAATCTTGTCCGGATGGAATCAAGAGGTATGTGTGGTGCAAATCTGTGGACATTTTTTTTATGAGTTTTGTCTTTTTGATCAGACGTCTTTTAAACAGAACACCAGATGGCATTCTGGTGGTTCTGTATGGGCATATCTCAACGATGGACGATGAACTGGTGCACGAGCAGTGCAGGAATCGTGTTCAAAAATGCACCCAAGACCATTTCCTGTTCTCTTTATGACCAACTTAGCAGCTTGACGACTCCAAAAAATATGGGACACAGGTCTGGTATTTAGCCATGTAACGGTGAGACATTCTGACATTTTAAAATGTCAGGAGCAGCAGAGGCCATCATCAAATTGGTTTCTGGATTGTTATTTTTTCCCTCTCTGCCTTTACCAGATGCCCTCGGCATTGGAGTATGTAGTGGAAAATTCTCAACAGAAATCTATGCATTCCAAGGAAATTGCTACTGGCCTTTGCTTTTGCAATAGAGCTATGCAGGACTGCAAAAAGAGAAACAGTGGGATACAACGCACTGGCACTGAGACAATTCGTTCTTTAAATATTGTTCCGTTCTGCATGCTTTGAAAACATCATCATAGGAAATTTACACATTGATTAAAGGTGGCGCAAGACGGTGTTTTTTGCGTCAGTGCTGAACTCGCGTGGTGTGAACTGGCAAAGATGACGACGTCAGCAAAAACGGAGCAGAAATCAACGCAAAGAGAAGCTAAGTGCAACGAAACTAAACAGAGATCAGTCGAGCATAGCAGAGCAAACAAACAAAATAAGTCAAAAAATAAAAAAGGAACGGACTTACGAAATACGACAGAGCACGAGGCAGAAATATACGGGGGACGCGAATCTGATGGGCAACTGAAAACTAGACTGAAATAAAAGATTCAAACTAAAAAGCGTTGCATACCACACAACATGACTCAATGACTTCCATACAACATCATTCGTTGAGATTGGATGAGCAAAACTGGAGGTTCAAAAGACAATTTTTTGAAGGAAGGAAACAGGCTGATCTCATTGGTCCGATTCTCAAGACGTAACTTGGTTGAGATTCGACTTGAGTAATTGCTGTTTTGTGGATTGCTGGTAAAGCATAGCTCTGGCTGTGATCTCAGCATCAACAAAACAGCAACGACTCAAGTCTGGTCTCAGCCAAGTCATGTCTGAGGGGCCTTTCCTCCTCTCAAAGAAAACTCCAAACACAGACCAAACTTTCTTGCTCGGCTTGCAAGTAGAATTACCGTGGTCTCTTTCTAATTTTGGTTTCCAAGCTATTGCGATTTTGTGGGGGAAGTGCAACCATGAGTTGTATTAAGTCAACGGAATGATGTCAGATGGCCAAATTTGGTTAAAGATAGGCAAAAACAGAGCAGATATTTGCAATGAATAATTCCAATTATGAATTGGAGGACTGCCAAATTGACTGACGTAAAAGCGAATTCATAAATGTCATCAGAAAAGCCTCAAATCACCTCACAACGGGGCATTTCAGTTCACAGAAACGGCAAGGTCCTCGTGGCATGGCGCAGGGGCAGAGCATTGGTCCAAGTCGTAAGGTCGTGTGTTCGAGACTGGGTTGAATTATTTTTTTTTTCAAAAACAGGTGCAGTGGACATCTTTTTGCGCAACTCATGCATGAACTTCGAGCAAGTATCATGCAAAATACGAATGAGAAATATCGTTCACTTCTCTTGTGTTTATACACTCTCTGGTGGTGGTAGCGAAACAAGTAATGCTCCAGATTTGTAGTGGGCAATGTCCAAGCAAATTAAATAATTGTGCTCTGCATTTATCTGGGGCCGAAATGGAACCCTCTATGCTCCAGAAATTGAAGAGATAATCTGATATTGTTCTGAATGGCTTCATTTGAAGTTTTTTTTTCCGGAAAATCCAAAGAAGCTGATTGACAAAACCAGGATCACATTATTATGATTTTCTGTGCAAATTCACCTTTAACAAAATGTCATCAACCAATCACGTAAAGCAGAAAACACATCATTACCTAAAATTATATTTCTTCATCATCCAACTCAAGAAATGCCAATTTGACTTAAACCTCTCGACATTCGACATCCTTTTTGCAGAAGGTGGTGAAACATCACCAGAAGTGACGAAATCTGTTGACTTGCTTCAGCTGTCGTGTCAACAGCAACAATAAGAAACAGTTGTCTGGTTTCCGGAACCAAATTAAAGGTCAGGGGTATGCTTTTAGCAGTGAGCTTTTTTTTAAAAAGCTCCAACATGCCACTGATATTTTTTAGAAACGTTCTCAAAACATAAAAAAACCAACCCATCCTCATAACGAGTGTTTAAAGCGAGAGGCCCAGTCCATCCAAACGGACCAATGATAGTTGTTTCCAGACCAAAAATGCTCAAAAGGTGAGATCCACCGTTTTGCAATCAGTTGCCGTTTAAAGATCTTGGGAGAAAAATCAGTTCTGTACATCAGTCAACTCAGCACGCTTATTTTTGCACAAGTACATGTGCCAATTTTCATTTTCCATCTCTGAAAATGACTGATATATGCCATTTGGAAGTCATTTTTGGACTGGAAAAAAAAAAAATACAAGAATATCGGGAATTTCGAACATTTAGCTTTTATCCTTTTCCCGGTCGCTAGTCTGCGACTAGGTTGCCAGCCGAGTCTTTATAAGGACGATCTTTATATTTTTACCACCCTTTAGTATTTACAAAGGCTGTTTAATAATTACTGAGACTCGCATAATTATTTTGGGTGGATCAATTTCAAATATCTGCAAATGCATTTGAGGAGAGGTCTCTTGAAAGATTGGTTGAAAAAAATTAGCTTGGATTACCAATTCTGGTGTTTAAATTTTTTTTTTTCATTTTCATCCAAACCACCCAAAGAAAGAGAAGAAAGCTGACAACAATATGCAGGTTTGCAGCTTCTAAACTTGTTGAAAATTTGACTCCCAATGGGCAATGTGCTGAAATATTAATCTTCGTTTAAGAATTCAGTTCAATAGCAATATCTTGCAAAATTGAAAACGTTTCAATTGAGACATTTGATGGCATGCGACCTTTGAGCATCAAGTTTTGGAAATGATGAAGCTATAATGACTGTGAAGGAGCAGAGAACTAACCAAGGAAGGAATTAAATAAGCAAATGAAACAAGCAACCAAGGAGAGACATTTGGGGAATGTTGGGGAATGAAACGGGAAAATGAAACTAAAAATGAAACTAAAACCGATCAACAAATAAATAAAACTTTTATTGTTGCAAAATTAAAACCCAAACGAAAACAGAAACAAGCAGTGAGTGAGTGAGTGGACATGAGATAAAACAACAGAAACTGAAGAAAGGAAAGAATAAAAACCAAACAGAAAGATACGTGTCAACAGAAAAAACCAGCAAATTAACAAGAAGTCATTTGCGGAGATGAAATAAAGATGACAAAACCCATGACAACAAAAAACGCAAGACAACAAAACAAACGTGTTCACGATCTATTAGTGCGAGATCCATTGGCAGAGCAAACTTAAGTCTCAGCAAGCATAAACTCTTGTGCAGGTGAAAATCAGTTAGTCAGACTTAGGTTGACACGGCTGTTATGCAATGGCCTCTCAATTTCCACCCTTAGCTTACATCAAGGTTCAAGTTGCCAGTTGGCACAGACGGGTCACCCATTGCAAGTGTCGAATTTTATCATAAATGGATGGGAACATGCTGTCGATAACTAACTGATAGAATCTCTTTCTGAATCCCCATCCCCAGCTCACGTGCCCACAGTGAGCTAGGCATGTGCCATTGAGGAGACTATGTTCAATACTAATGCAGTGCTGATCGTTTAGAAACTTCATGAAACTTCCAACAAAGGTTAAGACTCAACAGCCACCCAGCAGGATATGCTTGTGTTTCGACGCTTCAGCAATGACACCCCAATGCAGCCACCACTGCAATGAAGGCAAGTCGCCGTGAGAGAAGAGGTGTCAGAAAAGAAAATTCCTCCCAAGTTTACTTTAAAACACATATTCTGACCATCTCTTCCAATTGCCCAATGCTCAGATCTGTCAAAAATGTCTTATCAGCACACGATAAGAAAAAAATACAAATAAAAAAGATTGTAATAAATTAATACAGAAGCAAACAAGAGACCCCTTGCCAACATTGGCATGACAGACCGACCGAAAAAAAGACAACAAAAACAAAAAATCCACAGGGGAGAGCACATGCGAAGTCGTTTTGTTCGAAATTGAAACATTACATCAGATCAGAAGTATGAGTGGAAAGGGGTGCGAAGAAAGAATGAAACTGCTGAGGGATGGGGGAAGGAGGGAGATCCAAAGGCAAAAGGAGGGAAGTGGCAGCTCTGATAATAAGGCATCTTTTTATGAATCACTTTTCAACCGGATAGTAAAACCTGGAATTGTATTTGGACATGATTGTGTGTAACTCCATGCATCTTTAGAAGCGACGTTGAAAGCCTTTTTGAGATATTTTCGTCTAATATTGACATTTTGGAAGAGCTAGTTGTTACACTCGGGCTGTCGAATGAAGCAACAGCCAATAAGTGTCGAAGATCGAGATGACGGGAAATGCCAAATCTTCCCGGTGATAAAATAATCACTCGTAGCCTCGTGTCCATTTCATATTTCTGTGAAAAAGGCACCTCTGATGTGAATATCCATTTTCAACTCAGAGAATGCATTTCCCAGCGAGACAATTATTTCCTTTTCAGCTCTTTCGACGATGGGCAGCAAACAGTTCGGAACAGAACAGAACCGATTTGAAAAGACATCCAAGCGAAAGATTCAGGCGAAAATCCAGTCGAAACAGAGTCAACATTAAATTTTGTTGAGAAAAGGGATGAATCAGAATCAAAAATGCATCCCTTCTGACTTAACCAAGCAGTCTTACGAACAATTTATCTTGTGAGGAAGCTCCTTTGAAAGGAGCAGTCAATAAGGGTCAATAAAGTTGTCACAAACAAGTGGAAGATAAATTAGATCGGGGGGGGAGTGCAGGTGGCTTGCAATTGACCTGATTCTTCATCACAGGCGACGAGGGGGGACAGAGTGGAGGTGGAAAAAGGAAAGGGGTAGTTGGAGGAAGAAACTGGACCAACACGTAGGCAGATAAAACCAACAGCAACCAAAAAGGCCCGATGACATTCGGTGCCAATATAAAAAAAACCTTCAGCGATGAACTTTTGGTGCCAGATCGTAAATTTTAGCCATGTTGACATTCTCATTTCTATGACAGACAATGAACAATATCTCAAATTCTAACTCTGCGCTGCAAAAAGCCATACCAATGAAAACTGATTAAAGTTTTGCTGTTTTTTGAGTGTTAAAGGTATCATTTTGAGTGAAAATATCAAAATTGTACCTTTGTGTAGCTTTGAACGAGCGATCTGCCTTTTTACATGATCATCGCCATCAGTCACTCATGGATGCAGCAGCAGAGGACACATATTTTTCCACATACGTAGTTTGAAATTCAAAGCTCCATGTCTAGACATAAAAACTAACAAAATACCCATCAGTTGGTGATCAGGAAACATCACCAACGATAAATTAAATGATGGTAGCCTCCTTGGAAAGAACGTGTAAACAGGGGAAATATAAAAAAGGGCAGAATGGTGACACCAGAACAGAAAAAAGTGAGATAGGTAGGTACTCGTATAAATCATAAATTTGAATAAAAATAACTAGCTAACACGACACGACACAACAACACTTATAAATTTGTACAAGTAGTGTGCAATCCGGAATACAATCAAAATCGTAAGAACCAAGCAAAGTGCGGCCAACGTGAGATGCGTGTGGTGTGGTGTCGGACTAAGTAACAACACAGAAAAACGAATGTCTTAACAACCTCAAGATCGAATTAAGTGTCCTTATCATTACAATTTCATTGCAAGTCAACCACTATGGGGAGAAAGGGGGTTAGGCGATAAGCCTCGATTTGTTTTTATTTTTTGAAAAAATCCAAAAACCCACGGAGTTTTTTTTACGATGGGAACAAACATACCCAACCCACCTCCTCGTTAGGTGAAACTAGAATTCAGCCAAGCTCAAGGAAGAAGAAACATTCAATGAACCAAAACGAAATATACAATACGAAAATAACATGTTGGTGATTTGTTTTTCCATCTAGGTTATCCACTGCCTGCCAGCAGAAAACTGGTTTTCTAACATCAGAGCTCCACAGTTTGCTATGACCAGCGGATGAGATGGCCATCAATTCACAATGGCATCGAGAGCCACAAAGCTCATTCTTGTTAGCTTGTTCAAGGCAACGAACCAAGTTTCAGATTTTCGCCCAGCCCACTAAGAATTTTGGCTTTTGAGGACAGGAAGGCGGGATCCACCAACATACGACCAAAATGAGGGAATGAAATTTGATTGTGCTGATTGAAGAGGTGTCTGTCTGCCGTCTTATTGTTCGATTTTGTATTGCGGGGATGCTCGATTTATGATAATTGAAAATAAGAAGACACTTCTCAAAAGCCAGGTGGAAAGTGAAAATAGGAGAGAGATGGCACCTTTTCAAATCTCCCTCAAACAAAGTAGCAAGGTGAATCAAGTAAAACCTAGAGATTGCATGCTCACAGAAAAAAAAACTTTCTTGATGTTATAGAGATCTCCGAACCAATTTGATGTGGGTGCGCTTCGGGAATATCCCAGCCTATCGCAACAGCAGCAGTCAGTTCTTTGGAGTTCAGCCGTTCATTTGTCAACGTGGACGGGATATCCCGAAAACGCTATGCCTCAAATTGGTTCAGTGATCTTTATTGCATCAAGTGCGTCATAAATTTGTTCCGGAAGTGTGACCATTCCGTTTTCAGAAATTTGTAGCAGATGGAAAGTTCCAACCTTTTCAGGACAGAACCAACAACCCATCTTCTTTCTTGTCGAGATCACCCCTGTTGCATTTCAACCTTTGCCTTGCCTTTTGTTATTTCTTATGGATCACAGTTACAGAAACAAATTAAAAATTGGCAAAAAACAACCAAATAAAAACGTGTATACGAGTACGTCAAGCAAAAGTGGAACAAAAGAAAACAAGATCAGAAAAGAACACAAAAGGAAGACAACATAAAATCCAACAGAAATACTAATCGATCTACAAAAATGTGCAGATAGTACAAATTACAATCATGCAATGCAACCTAAACAAGAAATTACCTAGTTATTCTCCGCTTTTCGAGAAAACTCGGTGAGCCACGGTGTCTTGGAATTGACGGCGAACGAGAATGGTTTCCATTGTCGTTCTTCTTTGGTTTCGAATGTGATCTAGACCGTGATTTTGTCCTTGTCCTTGAATGTGATCTCGACCTTGAGTGCGACCTTCTAGATTTTGATCTTGATCTTGAGTGCGACCTTGTTCGTGATCGTGAACGGGAGTACCTCGACAGCGAACGTGAGCTGGATCTCACAGTTGATCGGCTGCTACTCCGCGAGCGTGAACGTGACCAACGCCGTCGCCTGTATCGCTCAGAATTGCTCCAACTTCGCCGACCATACGGTCGCGATGAACTCCGCGTGAACGGAAACGGAGAACGTCTCTTGAGTAGCCGTGAACTGCTCCTGGGAGGAGTCCACGGAGATCTTGACCGACTCCACCGATCGTAACTATCTCGACTAGTGCTGCGCCGCCAAAATCTTTTGTTGAAATAGAACGGGGATCGTGATGAGGATCGGGACCTGTAGGACAGAGACCGACTACGCGATCTGGATCTTGAATGGTGTCGTCTGCGATATGGTGCCGGGCTGCGGCTTCGACTCCTCGAGGATGAGTCATCTGTGCTATAAGAGCGCCTGTGACGTTTCCTGCTGCTAGATAGAGAGCGTGATCTCGAACGAGGGGATAAAATTTTGTCCCTCAATGGTGGAGACCTTGGCTTGGCAAGTGCCGCCGTGTCATTCAGAGAATTTAACGAACTTAGCGGCCTCCGGAGAGATATGTTTCCAGCCATCAACAGGCGTGAAATGGCCGAGACAGGTTGCGGCACAGGTTTGCTAGTGGAGTCATTCTGAACTGACGAGTGGTCGTCACTCAGTTCAATAATTTCATTCCCCTTCTCAACCTTCAGTTCGACAACATCCGATGGACCACCGTCTTGTTCTTCGTCAGCCGCTGCTCCAGTTGCATGACTTGAGTTTACAGTTCCTGTCGATGGTGGCCTATCCTCTTGTGGCCCCACCGACTCCATGCCAGCGAGCAATTCATCCTTCTCCGCAGAATCTATTTCCATTTCAATTGCCTTCTGTGCATGTACATCATCATCCGGACCTGATGTGGTGCGGGATGAATCTTTCCCGTCGGATTGAGCGTTCCCGTTTTCTACAGCTGACTCGGTGGGAATGTTGGGCAGAGGAGTGACTTTGTCGGACAGTAAAGGTAACCGAGCAGTTTCACTCCCAGTCGGAGTTGCAGAACAAGGATGGTCAGCTGCTGGACTCTGTAACATTGGTGATTCACCCTTTCCCATTATATCCCCATTCACAATCATTGGTTCCGTCAGCTGCTCGGAGATGGGAATCAAACTGGGCATCTTCTTTGGTGCGCTCTTGACAACTTCCATAGACTCCGGCACAGATGCAGGATGCATTTGCACCGATTCTGGAACACCATCAGTCTGGACCTTTGCCGATTCCGGTGCAGAAGCGGGCTGGTTTATGACAATTTCCGGTGGGGAAACAGACTGGGTTTTCACTGCCTCCGGCACGGAAGCAGGCTCTGTTTTCACCAATTCCAGCATAGGAGCATGTTGGGTTTCCTGTTCCGGCACTTTGGGTGATGATATCGCAATGTCCATTTGAACAATTCCAAGCGGTGGCAAATTGAACTTTGGTTTGCTTGGGACGGTGATTTTCGATGCAGTCACCAGCTTGCTACTGTCCATCCCACTTGACATGGTTGTTCCTGTTGCTGTTGTTGATTTAGTCGAAAGGGAACCAGCAGTTGTTGTCTGTTGGTTGTTGAGTGACTTGATGGAGAATACAATTTGGTTAGAATTCTCCGAGAGAATAATCTTCTGGTTGGTGAATACTGAACGGGGTGGACCACTCTTGCTTTCCTCACCTGTCTGCTTGCCCCTACGCAGCGTCCCAGGTGATTTAGGTTTTAATACAGAGGGAGGTTCGCCTGTGGAGAAGGATGGAGTCAGTTTGCTGCTGAACAATTGTCCTGGTAGCACCGGTGATGACTTTGCAGCACCATTCAAGGGTACATCAGCATCATCATCAGCAAGGACAGCTTTCCTCAGGGTGCTCAGATCACTTCCGGCAACAGGAAGCTTAAGCTTTGGTCCAGCTTTTTCAGCCGGGGACAAACGGAGTGGAATCCGTGTGGGTGGTGGTGGGGCAGGCGAAGTCTCCCGACTCGAAGATGATGAAGAAGAGGAGGTGGTGGAAGCAGACGACGTCTCACTCGGAAAAGAGAGCAGAGATTTCAATGGGTTCACGGGTTGTGGTTGTCCACTGGTGGATTTCTTGGAGTTCCGACCACCCTGGCAAGCTTTCACTGCAGGCCCACCTCCTGCAACCGCGACTGCTGCTGATCCACTAGCTTCAAGCTCAGACTTTCGAGGCAGTGACCCATTTGTTTTGCTTTTCTTCTTAGTTTTTCGCTTCTCTTCTCCATCGGTTGAGCTGTCATCATCCTCAGAAGAGGACGAAGAGGAAGAAGAGCCACTTGAACTTGTTTTCCAGCGAGAACTTTGATGCCGTTTTGAAGAACCTTCTCTTTTCTCCGATGATCTAGAAGTTGTCTTCCGTGGTGGTGGCGTCCCACTTTGCCTCCCATCGCAACCTGTTCTCGATCGTCTGCCGCTGCCATCCTTCACAACCCTGTTCTCAGTGTAGCCAGAAGTGCCGCTTTTGCCGTCATCACTGCTGCTTTCACCGCCACTCCCGTGCGGTCTTGCGGACCTCTTTGATATCGTTTTACCACTACCCTCAACACTCCCATCATCCTTTACCTTCGCCAACGTCACATCCTTTGAAGGATTATCATCGTCCCAGTAGCGTCTCCTTCCTACCCTCCTTTGTCTTTGGCTCCGTTTCTCCTGTGAGTTCCCGTCGTGGAAATCCGATTCGTAGTCTGATGTGGTTGCAACTTGCAAGTGGCGAGCTCTTCGTCCCCGCATCCGTCGTAAGCGGTGTCGTTCGGCATATCGTCTCAAGTAACGCCTTCGCTTAACCCTTGCCAACTGTCGTCGTAATTCACTCTCTTCGCTGTCATCGCTGTAAGTGTAATCGTCGTCATCCGTCGAATACGAATCGTAATCTCGCTTCTGACGAGAAACAGTCCTTCTCATGCTATACGGAGATGGGTATCTGAAATTCAGAATGAAAAAGACCCAAATTTATGTAGCGTAAGCATTTCTAGGTAATGCCTCCACAGGAGAAGAAAAATGCTAGATAGTCATTCGTCACGAGTTATCATCGTTGTGTATGTTGACACAAAGTTTGTTGGCTGGTCAATGCTGTCGAATGACAATCACTAAACTGGTATGGCAATTGTGTTCGTTGCGATTGCAATGCTAGTCTAATTTCAAGTAAAAAATATCAACTGCATTATAAATATCGGATTTTCATTGCAATTAGAGCGTTGTGGCAACAATGCAGGCGATGTCATTGTTTACCAAAAAAAAAAAAAGCAGAAATAGGTAAAGGTATGCCTTCTATGATCACGGTTGTGAAGTCACACATTCAGTGATTAAGAGGAGACAGAGTGTTGAAACTTGGTGGTGACGAGCAGCCATTGTAAAAAAAAACTCGCGAGTCTGTTTCAACCTGAAACAAAACAACTCAATGGTACCATTCCCCCCATTTGGGCCGCTACTCACTCTCAGCTTCAACTCGACCTGATAAGTTCAACTGATTCAGCAAATGGATCCATCTGTGGCAGTAGTGGAAAAGAAGCATTGTGCACAGAAATGAAAGTTTTGTAACACAGTGAGTCCTGTTCACTCTATTTATAGTTTAAACATGACTCAATGGGTGAAAATTAAAAAAACCCCTGCTGGTTTTACCTGCCTTTCTTTGGTAGATTTTCTCATTCCTCATTTGGGCAGGTTTCATGGCTGGACCACACGAGGTTCACCTGGCCATGGTAACGGTCAGTACCCACTGGGTTCCACGGTAGCTTCTCCAGCACTCGGCTGACTGAGTTATGAGCAAGCATGTCAGTGCCAACATACAGGGTGATTCACAAAAACCACAAGGGAATTTCTTTAGTCCTGAGTGACCGACAAAATTTCGTGACCACGGTGTGCATAAAGCCAGACAAACTGTAGCGTGTCGAAATTGATCAGTGTATGTTCGCCTTGATACAAATACATCATGTTCAAGGCTCGCCACTGCGTGCCATTCCGTCTGTTTTAACTTTTCCTTGGAAGTTGGATGCGATAATCTCTTGCAGATTGATTTACCCGTTCGACAGCAGTGGCAGGGGCAAAAATGACGCAGTGTGACTGCGTTCCCCTGGCTATGCAGCGCGCAACATTTTTATTTGCAGCCCGCACCACTGCAGATGGTTTCTGAATCTGACGTGGATTGAAATTATGTGCGTTGCATGCTGTTGTCTGTGCAATGCTTGACCATTTGCGCCTGCAAATGTGGTTGTGCAGGGAACAGCCATGTAAGAATAAATGCCTATGTAAAATAAGCAAACGACCTGAGCGAGCATTCCAATGCACACAGACAGGCCCACGTCGAATGGCAGGCATGAGTCAGGAAGCTGGAGGGAGGGGCAAGTATGGAGTAGACTGGAATAAAGATGATGGAACAGAACATGTCCGAGATTGTTGTATTTTATCTGATTTCATCTTTCGTCGTGGAATCATGGAATCGGCAATCGCCATTGTCATCATTGCGCCATGCTGCAAAGGCCACAGTGCACGAAATCTTTTGTAAGCAAACATGGCTCATGTGTTCGGCTTTCCATGCCCATGCGTTCGAGCAATGTCAAGAAAGTGTCTGTCCTGACTAGTGTTTTTTCTGAATCACCCTGTACATGGAAAAACAGGAACAGATGTGGTGCCACGAACAGGCACCACACACGGGAACAAACGTGGCACTTTTCAACATTTATGAGGGTCGTTCAAATTGCTCTTGCCCTGACCAACTTCCAGGCCAGAAATCACAGATCGGTTTGTCATCCCTTGTTTCTATATCATTTTCAGGAAGCCATGCCAAATTTGAGTGTAAAAGGACCATTTTTCATTTCTACGTGGAGATTCTTTTTAAGCCGTCTGGTAACAACACTGATGCATTTGCACCGATTCCATTTTTGCTCAATGTCTGTTTTTTTCTCATCTTTTGTGAGTCAATGCTTCAAACAGCTTTCACAGCTCGAAATTCCGCAAGAAATATGTTGACAATACTTGTGCAAGGGATTTCGAGCTCGTATGAATGGTTAGCGGCCGATTTGTGTAAATTATTTTGTCTGTGTCAATTATTTTGTCAACTAAATTTTCACGAAGAAAAATCCTCATTGCACGTCCTCGGCAATTGCACGGCATAAATAAGTCAGTGATAATCATGCATGAACAGAAATCCAACATCATTTTTTTCGTTGGGCTGGGATGATAAATTAAACGGTTGATTAGATACTGTTGTGTGCCAAACACAATTTGTCATTTTTCTAAGCTGCTTTTGCCACACTCATGGTATTGAATTGAAAATCACCTTTATTTGAAATTAATTGATGCATTGATTTTAAAACATGACGCGTGAAGAAGACTGTAATGGCATCCCTTTTTATAAAATACAAATACATCAATTTGAAAGCACAATAAATTGTTGGTGAAACTAAAACACAGAAGAAAGAGAAAACAGAAATAAGAGATAAGCAAAACAAAAACATGAGTAAATTCCTCTTGTGCTTGAAAATTTGCCAAGATGCTGGCAACAGATCTTTGGCCATCGGATCCAACCAGTTTTTTAAAACTTAAAAGTGCAGTGAAAGCACATTGTGACTTTGCTATTCCAATGAAGTGAAAAACGGACCAGTTTGACGTATTTATTGCCGGGTGGCCCTGTTATGTGCAACAAAGGTCTAGCCACGCACGACACAAATCATCAACAGAGAATAGATCCGAACAGAGTTTGTCTGTCTTTCCAATTAGTGCTTCGAATTTTTGCAAATAAATGTGACGTGTGATCCGTGACCAACAATTATTGAGAAATAGTTTTCAAGTTGTCTTTCACAGCATAAATGGTTGTACATATTGAATGCATATCTGGACCTGGCCCAATTAGAAATTCATTTTTGCAAATGAATGTGACGTGTGATCCGTGACCAACAATTATTGAGAAATAGTTTTCAAGTTGTCTTTCACAGCATAAATGGTTGTACATATTGAATGCATATCTGGACCTGGCCCAATTAGAAAGCGGGGTATTGAACATTTAATTTCCAACCATTTTCTAACCTTGTCCCTGAGCATAAAAAATCAATGTGGAGGAAGCAAGTCGAAGTCCAAATTTCAGCAAAGATCATTGCAATGATAAAGAGGCAAGGCATTGTTTGAAACAAAAAAATAAAAGATTGTCCCAGACTCCCTTCATAAATTCACATCCATCAACAGGGTGTTTCAAAATTAACGAAACACTTTTTGTTTTCTCTAGTTTCCTGGTATAAACGGTTCGATATAGCGTCCATTGCAGTGCATACAGTTCTCTGGGCTTGTGACAAGTTAATGAAAGTTCGGTGCAGCATGACTTGATCCATTGCGGCCGGCCACATCCGCTGTGCAACCAGTTTGGTGCAACCAGTTGTGGTCGCAAGGTGGTGTTGGGTAAACTTTTGGAATTTTGTTCTGTCCCACAGGAATAACTCATACGGGGTAGATCTAGAGACCTCGGTGCCTACTCGATGAAATCTCGTCTCCCAACCCAGCGGTGAAGAAAATCCTGGCCAAACCATGATGGATGCCAATTAACTGTGAGAAGAGACGGCGTGCCATCCTGCATAAACCAAATTCGACCTAAGCAGCTTTGCAGCAAGAGCTCAGGCATCATGAAATTTTGCAAAATGCGCAGGAACTTGGCCTGATTTGCAGTTGGCCAGTCATTGTACCCCTTTTTTTTTCGACGAGCCAACTGTAAATTAGGCGAATAACTTGCACATGTTGCAGATTTTAACGATGCATCTCACCGCAAATCTGCTTGGACGATTTTGGTTTATGCTGGACGGCACGCCGCCTCTTTTCACAGTTAAGGAGCAACAATGGCTTGACTTGAGTTTTTAGCCGAATGATTGGGAAACGTGGTTACATAGAGTAGGCACCGAGGTCTCCAGATTTACCCCGTGTGACTTATTCCTGGGGCATAACAATCCCAAAAGTTTACAATCCCAACAAATCCCAAAAGTTTACCCAACACGACCTTGCGACCACAACTGGTTGCACCAACTAATCACAGCGGATGTGGCCGCAACGGATTAATAATAAAAGACATACATCGAACTTTCATTAACTTGTCACAAGCTCAGAGAACTGTATACACCGCAATGGACGCTATATCGAACCGTGTATACCAGGAAATAAGAGAAAACACAAAGTGTAATAAGAGAAAACACAAAGTGGAGTTAATTTTGAAACACCCTGTATAATGGAAGTTGAGAAAAATTCCAACTTGATGTTTAGTCGTCAGTCAATCAGACCAAATTCCAGCACAACAAAATGTGCAACTTCATCACCTTGATCAAAACGAGTTGATAAAAAGGAGAAGCGAAATCTCTCGGCCAGCATCATTTCGATCGCTCATGTTCCAAAAAACACCGCAAGACCAGCGGTATCCCATGAAAAGTGTCTGTGCCTACGTAGGATGATCAATAATTACTGAGACTCGCATATTTAGAGCGGACCAATTTCAAATATCTGCTCATGTATTTGAGGAATGGTCTTTTGAAAGAATGTCTGAAAAAATTGAGCTCGATTGCTTTTCAAGAATTGTGAAAATTAACAATTTTGTATACACGTCTTTGAGATATCTAACAAGTGCAAAAAATTCAAAGAAAAATCGGAGAAGCCGGTGGCCTTTAAAGGTTTTTGGGGCCAAAAAACCCTCTGACCACTATTGCATGCTCTGTGCGTGGCCAATGGAAAAAGTGAACCGAAATCTCTGCAGAAAAACAAGAAATGTGTACCAAAAACAGTGCGGCCAGCTGACATTTGCTGAAAAGCACACAATTCAGATCAAAAGGACCTTTCTTTTGGCCAGAATTTGAAATTTGGGGTACCCGCAAGTCGTGCATGGGTTACGGAGCAATTGACATATTTCATTTCTGTCAAGTCAACGGAAGACCCCTCATTTCCGAAATGCTCGCGGGCATGCCACGTGATTGCCTTTTCATGAAGAATTCATCCACTTTGTTGTTTTTCATGCCAGCAACTTCAATTTTACCCACGAAGCAAAAATCAGTCGACATTCCATCACTGAATTGACGATTTTGAGAAAACCAAATTAGTTATCAAACCCAAATTTTTCAGGTGATATTTCCAAAGACCACTGTAGGAATGCATGAGAAGAGATTTGAAATTAATCAGCTCGAAATATGGTAGTCTCAGTAATTATTGATCACCCCTTGTATGTGATCAATCGGTCCTCGTAAAAGCGAATGACGCCACATGAGAACTTTTTTCAACTGCATTGGACCCTTATAGGACCCCATCAGACCGGTCCGAACCTGTGTAAGAACCTCATGCGACCCGATGAGTAGGGCCCACGGAATTTCGTTTTTATTTTT
>JASGXE010000736.1:0-29384 GCA_030068105.1 Sinentomon sp. SZTP_YWyxl
GTCAATCAAGAGCAAGCGTCACCCTTTCGTCACCCTGCCCTTGACCATTTACCCAGACTCACATGCCCAAATTTAGTTCAGCACGCGTTCCTGCCATCAAATTCAAGTGAACCTTTGATTCAAGCAAGAAGCCTTTTTTCAGTCAACTTCAGGCGAGGCCATTTTATTACATCAGTGTCGATCTTAAAAATCTGTGCTTCAGCTTCCGAGGCTCCTTGCTTGAACCAAAGACAATGCCCAAAATCCTCAATCAGGGGTTTAAACAGCACTTTGTATTTTCCCTTCCCGGTTCTTGTCACATGGTCAAGGATCACAATATCTCCAAGAATATTGCAGTACCTCCTCAAAGCACCCGTTTCCCCTCCTCAACGAGTTGGCGTCTCCTTCCGGCAACTGATGGCTCCTCCATCAAGATGTTTTGCCCCCTGCCAATCACTGTTTAATTTGGAGGAAATCTCCACCAGCAATTCTACCATCCTGGGATCACGGTGGACCTGCTGTAGAGCCTCTCTGGGTTTCACATCTACGTGTCCCACGCCGAGCTCACCCCACACTGGATGGGATCCATTCCCCAGATTTTCTCAATCTCATTGATCTCCAGAACTTTGCAAGGAATTTGTTCCAGCCAACAACATACGTGTTCACCCATCATCGAAGAACCCGGTCCTCTTCCTCCAGCGTCCAGCGTGGACACGCCCGAAATAGCCACCTCCCCTAGGACTTGCCAGAGATCGAAAGTTCACGACCACAAGGCCTCAAAATTTGTCTGCAGACAGGACATGAACTAATCCTGCAAAGCATGTGCCAAAGATAAGTGTCTTCATGTTGTTTTATTGCGTTACGTTGCTTAATGTCGCTTCGTTGTTCAGGTCTGTGTCCCTCGCCACATTATTTTTATCACACCATTACATAGCGTTCATTAATGTACCTACCTGATTGCTGGTCACACTGTTAAGGTTAATTATAGGCTGAAGTTATAACCTGAACCCTGTTTGGTTGCTCTTCTTGAACTTAGCACTCGGATGACAACCTCCGCCACCTGAAATTCGAACCAACCTCGGACCCGAATCCCAAGGGAAACCTTTCTTTCCCTCCTTCCAGTTTTACATGCCACATGGCTGGAAAGGTGCACGAAACCGAGTTCGAGCGCACAAGGGATCTCTCGGCGGTGATCAATTGGCCATTTGGACTTCATCAGGTGCTCTTTCGGGAACATGCTTTCTTCTTGACACTTTGTTCTGTCCCTGCAGGTTGCCTTGACCAAAAACACTGAATCAGTACCTAACCTTTGTGTCGGGCGTGGTGGCTGGCTTTCGAACCCTTCCCTTCACAAAAAGGCAAAATTGCTGAAGCATCAGTTGTTTCAATGGCAATTGACGATGTTTGGCAGTCCTGGACGTCAATAAAGGGGTGATTTGGGGGTTTCCAAAATTCACGCAACTTCATTTATCTTTCGACGACAATGCGTCATTCACTTGGGACCCAACTTGGGTATGTGGGACATAAACCCACTCTTGTTTGCGGTCGAGCCACGGGTTCGTATGGCGGCTCAGGCACAAGAAAATGAAAGATATATACCTACAAATTGACTTTGAGCATTTGCAATAAGAGGATGC
Organism: Sinentomon sp. SZTP_YWyxl; assembly: GCA_030068105.1. Lineage (NCBI taxonomy): Eukaryota > Metazoa > Arthropoda > Protura > Sinentomata > Sinentomidae > Sinentomon > Sinentomon sp. SZTP_YWyxl. The sequence goes on from JASGXE010000736.1 coordinate 1,617, forward strand.
CGCAATTTTGAAAAGAAAGCATGCATGGGGAAAGGCCAGTGCAAAAGACGATAAAGGCCCAACTGCAATTACGTAAATAGAATTATCTCTCAAAAATATGGTAAAGACAAGACGTATCAGCGTCTATATAGACGACATGGAAAAGTGGCCGATATGTGCATAGGAAGTCCAGACCAGTAAAGAATGCATCAGAATAATTTCACAACATAGGCTAATCTGGGCCCGCGATGCCCCAGCAGTGCCAACACCGTTAACTCGCCCTCAGATTCGAGTCTGAAGGACAAAAAATGTCGCCTTTCTGACGCCAGCAGCAGCCAGCAATGCATGAAGCGAGATCACCTCGTAAGAGCGAAATGCGCCAAGTAATTCCAACATAAAAAAATAAAAACAGAGAGTTCGCAAGTCGTCTCGAATGGGAGTGTTTGAAAAGTTATGCTTCCCTGCTGTGGTACCGATGCTGCTTTCGTGATGATTGGGTTTGTCCTTTTTGCTTTGTTTTATCCTCTTTAGGAATACTTGAACTTAAACTCCTTTCAAATTCCAAAATCGGAACTCTGACGCCGTGTCACCTCTTCGCCTTATGGTGACGATGTAATGCCCAGCAATTGAACAACCTCGTTCACTTTGATGGCATCAGAGCGGTAACAATTAAACTGGCTCACTCGTATTTTACCTATATGGAAGATTATGAGCAGAGAACCCTAAAGAATTTTTTTAAGTTTAAAGGCGTCTGTCTGACTTTCTTTGAAACAGGGGTGAAAGCCCGAGGTCACCAAGCATGACCACTACACGGGATGTGTAGCCTAGTCGTTCATGATGAAACATGCAGCACTTCTCTGCACGTTTTCAAGAGCGTCAATGTGATTGTCAGAAAGGGATTCCAGGCACAGCATCCATATATATTCAAGAATGGCAGGTAGGCCATTAGCTTGATACTTTTCTCTGCGTGAGACAGATTGCGCCGGATTGCTCCCTGAGCGGCCTCGGTCTTGTTGACAACAGAATTTATTGGCCCTCAAAGGCCCCAAAACAATCCGACATTAGGAAAATAGCTATTTTGTGGAATGGATTTTTGGAGACTTTGAATTTGAATTTGGATTTGAATTTGAATCGCAAATGGAATTGGAATTTGAATTCGATTTCGAATTGGAATTTGAATTTGAATTTGAATTTGAATTTGAATTTGAATTTGGATTTGAATTCGAATTCGAATTCGAATTCGAATTTGAATTTGAATTTGAATTTGAATTTGAATTTGAATTTGAATTTGAATTTGAATTTGAATTTTCATTTTCATTTGAATTTTCATTTGAATTTAAATTTTAATTTGAATTTATTTGTTCTTGCAAGGTGCTCGCCTGTATCGTTGAGGGCCCACAAAACCAGAAAAAGGCAATACGAAATATTTCAAAACTGCACACTCTTTTCATCTTGTTTATATTGCCATGCGGAACAAATTTTGGTGAATTTGTCCATTGGAGTGCCCATGCCCTCTTTCGGGGGCCTTTTTTGGCCTTTGAGGACATATAAAATCAAAAAGTCAATCTGTCTTCTTGTTTGTGTTGCCACGAGGTACAAATTTAATGTGCGGTGAATTTGAAACTTTTTCTCAACTTTTACTTTTTAATCGTTTTACCGCATGTGGGTCATTGGCAAATAAATCTATCATGATGCAATTTCCACATTTTTTTTTTCGATGAATTTTGTTGGTCTTGGTATCGAGGAACACCTCACACAAATTCTGATCCTGCCTTTCCTCACCCTGTAAAACATTTGTTCAATGTGTTAACCTGTAAATGATATCTCTACGTTAACATTATTTATAACATAAAATCATAATGCATTATCAATATTATTTAATTAACACTGCAAATTTGTCGGCACAGATGCTATGTGTGCGGCACTCATGAGATGTAACCAGGCGCAGAATATTTTGAGCCTGAAGCTTTCAGGCACACATGATGTCAGCCAGAAATCTGAGATCGTGTTCCATTGCATGCCAGTCTCGACTCTTGTGTGTGCCAAGACCTCAGAAAACCAGAAATCGGCATGCATGCATGCATTTTGCACTCTCGCACGTTGGAGGAAAAAAGAGAAAAATCATAAAGAAGCATTTTTTGATATGGCTGATGTTTCTGAGGATGGTGCGGGCAGTGTGGGCAAGGGGAAAGCCAATCTGCGATGTGGTGCGGCAACGACAGGAGAGTGAGATCCGTGTCTGCTGTTTGCGAGAATTTTGGCGGTTTGATCTGCACCTTATTCAGGTTATCATGTTTCGCTGACGACTGTTCAACGATTGTTTATCGCCGAAGGCTTGCATGGTGTGTTGTTGCATCATGTGTTGTTTCCGCGCCATTTCCACAAATTCCATTTCTGAGTTGACTGAGTTTTGCAGTTTTGCCGCGCTTTTGGTTTTCACTCCGCGCGCTCATTTTCGTTCAAATCAAAGTTTTTTGGAGGTTTTGGTGACTTTGACACGCTAATGAGGAGCTAACTTTTTTCCTCATTGTTACTGTTTTCGAGCTTTTCGTCGTGGCCCCGAGTTGCGTTGTTTGAAAAACAGACGGAAGTGTTTCGTTCACAAACCTTTGGCAGGTTTTTGCAGACGGTGGAGACACGGTTGAGAAATAAACGAGTTCATTCAAGAAGTTTTTACCGTCTCGAACGTGTTCATATTCAAATGTGTGCGCACAGTGCACCGATCAAATTGATTCAGTGCACCGACACATGAAATCTCTGAAAGTTGCGAGAAGTTAAACCTCATTCAGCCTCGCCACCATTTGAATCGCATCTCTTTCTCACGGCCAAATGTGTTGAAGGAAAAATAAAAATGCAATCCTGTAAAACTGGCAGAAGGAGGGAATTTTTCGTCCCCTCCCCGGCGACAAGGAATAAACAGTGGGAGGAAGCGGTTTTCAGTGTGGGGGAAATTCCCCCTTCACCCCTTGGGATTTAAGCTCTGCCCTGATCACGGGAGCGGTTTTTGGCAGCTTTCTCTTCTGGTTTCATGCGTTTTTAACGTGCGTAACAAAAACGCCAACCTTCTTGTCCTGCTGGTAATGGTTATAGGTAGGTTGGGCTTGGGTTGTGTTTGATGTCACATCTTTCAAACCTGTGAACATACCAAACCATTATACCAGCAGGAAAACGAGGACAAGTGCAGGTTCACACGCTTCCCATGATTGAAACATACGGGGTCCTTTTGAAGTCAAGTTTGACACCAAAACAGCACCATGGAACGATACCCACTTTTGCATTTCAATAGGTTGCCATGTTTGGAATGGAATTGTGGGTCCTCGGCATATCGTTGCCAGGGATACAGATGGAACCATCAAGAACTCTACCTACCTAAAATTCAGAATTTTACAAACTGAAAGACAATGATTTTGTTGGTGTTGGCCCCCTGCAAAACATCTGAAAAACAGCCCCGGAGGGAGCCAAATTCGACCGTATAAAACTCACAAAACAATTTATGAAACTCTCCCCTGGCAGCGATATTTGTCCCTTCGCCTTGCAGTCATGTTGTGTACTTCATTTGAACAAACTGCACATACTTTTTCCATATTTTCTACGGAAACCTTTTAGCGAACGTTTCCAAACTAGACAGGTACAAGACTGGTGAAAATGGATTCCTGTCCCATGTGCCTGTTTTGTTCGAACTCAAGGCCTATCCTCACCAGGCACATCATCAATTCTCATCGAAATGAACCAGCTTTTTTTGTCAAATGCAATCTTTGTCCATACAGTACAAAAAGCTGGAGTGGGTTTAAGACCCATTGTTCAAGGGCTCATACATTTGGAGGAGAGGATGCTGATCTTCGAGAGTTTTATGATTCTGACGATTCCGAGTCAATCCCTGATGGAGCTGGAAGTGACCGTGAAGACCCAGACGATATTGACTGTGAAGGCCCAGGCGAAATTGCGATCGTGCAAAGCACCCGTTTTGGAGACCATTTTGAGTCAGCTTTTGCTCACTTTCTCATGAAGATGGAAGTCAAGTCGCTGCTCTCAAAGGCGGCAATCGATGACATGGTATCGGAAATGATGGCCCTTTTACACAAAGCTAGCGATTCGATAAGGGAACAGCTGAGAAACGCGACAGTTAATCTCAGTGGTGATCTTTTCGACATCATGTCAACCCAATTTGATGATGCCTTTAATCTCTCAGAATGTATCGTCAAGTTTTCATCTGATGCCAAACGACGCAAATATTACGTTGGAACCTTCGGCATGATAAACCCTGAAGATGTGCTCTTGGGTCGTAAAATAAAACGAGTGAACGGTTATTTGCGCAATTCAGGCTCCTGGGGATATGTAGTACCCTTTAACGAAACGCTGAAAAAGTTGTTGCATTTGCCAGAAGTTGCATTCTGGATGCAGAATCCTCATCATTGCCCGCAGCCTTTTAGAGATTGGACTGATGGCGACTTCCTTCGGGGAAAAGGTGTTGATCCATTGAAGACATTCCTCGTCATTCTCCACATGGATGATCTGGAAATCGTTAACCCAATTGGCATGCACACAAAAAAACACAAAGTGACAGTCCTCTCATTTGAACTTGCCAATATCCCGCCCGAGTTCCGTTCCAAGTCCAGTTCAAAGCATTTGCTGGCCATCGCAAAAGCGAAGGATGTGAAGAAATTTGGCCTGAAAAATCTTTTGAAGGATTTCATCGATTCCATGAATAGCTTGTCTGAAGGCATGCTGTTCTCAGTGTCTGGAGAGGAAACTACCTTTTACGCTATCCTTGTTGCAACACCAGCAGATACACTTGCATCGCAGCAACTTTGGGGATTCAAGGAAGGAGTTTCATTCGCCAAAAAGCCCTGTCGTCAATGTGACGGTGGTCGGCCTGAAATTTTTGAGAATTTCAGAGCCGAAAACTTCAGGTTGCGGGACCTTGACGAGCACCTCAACAGATGCGACCTCTTGGATCAAATGAGTGATAAGGATAGAAAAACTTGGAGCAAGGAGTATGGAATCAACTGCCGCTCCCCCCTTTTTGACCTCAAGTGTGCGGACTTGAAAGTTTCTGTTCAAGATCCCATGCATGTTATTCTGGAAGGGATTTTTCTTTTGGAGTTCCGAGTATTGTTGGTGGATTTTATTTCCATCAACAAGTTTTTTACTTTGGAATGGCTGAACAACAAGCTTCAGACTTGGCCATATGATAGATCAGACACAAAGCCCCCAGTGTTTGATCCGCAGATTCTTCGGCCAAGGGGGAAGATAACGCTGACAGCATCAGCAGCCCTGACGTTGTTGGAAGTGTCTCCTTTCATTCTGGCAGAGAAAGTTGATCACGAAAATGAGAAATTAAAAAATTTTTTGAGGTTAATTGTGATATGCCACCTTTGCATATGCCCAATTGCGACTGAAGAGATGATAGCCCAATTGGCCGATTTGATTGAGGTTCACCACGACATCTTCAAAAGACAATATCCAGAAACAAATCTCACCCCGAAATGGCATTATTTGTTGCATATCCCGCAACAAATTAAGGATTTTGGCCCAGGCCGTCACCACTGGACTATGAGGTGGGAAGCCCACTTCAATGTCTGGAAGCGGAAGAAATGGCCGAATTTTAAAAACATTTGCAGCAGTCTGGCCTCGTTCCATCAAATGTTCAGCTGTTTCCACCATACTGGGATCGACGCTTTGCCCAACCGCAATTATTTATATAGTGGGCACACAATTGATTGCATCGCAAAAGTGGACCTTGAGACTTTGGACGAAGATCTCTTAAACCAAATTGAACTTGATGAAAGTGATGCGCAATCGGTTTGGTTTGCCAACGAAGTTTGTGTCCACGGCCATCATTATCGCCCAGGGTCTGTTGTGGTCACAAACACCGTTCAAAGCGCACGACCAGCGTTTGCTTTCATTGAACAAATAATGACATCCAAATCTGGGAAAATTTTCTTCGTTGTGAAAGAAGCTGTCAGAGGTTGTGCTTACGTGCATTGTTACAATGCATACAGGGTTGACTTTTGCAACTCGTTGTCGGTGATTCAACTGGATCGTCTTCAGTGCAAGTGGCCATTGCGAGTTTACCAAGTCGGGGACGAGTCTTATGTGGTTCATAAATTCGCTTGCCATGTGCCCGCTTAAAGGGATGCGTGCGTTACTTCCTGGACAGCAGAATTCAGCGTCTTGATTTGGCAATGAACTTTTGAACCTCTGGAACATTCCACTCATGTGCCTTTCATTCATCACCTTCTCAAAATGCCGAGTAATAAAGACCAGACTTGGACACGCTTGGCTTGCATAGCAGAACTTTCGTGTTTTGCGGAAAAGCCTTAAGTGCGGTTTTTGTTTCTTGGTGAAACCGTTGCAAAAGTAACCTTAAAGTGTTTGCTGCGACTCTGAAGCTCCTACAGATTTGTTGTGTCGTCGTCCACAAATCTCTAGACAGTTCCGACCATCATGAAAGATATTTTGGGCGTTTTTCGTGGCCACTGCAACAGCTGCAGTCCTGGAGACTGTGGAGAGTACCTCTCCTCCGGAGATTCGACCGTCTGCATTTACTGTGGTTGCTATCCGGCGAAGCACGCAATCGGTAAGTTTTCATGGTTTATCTCAACATATGGTTGTTATCTTTCTTCATAGTTTATCTTAACATGACACATATATGCAAGAACGCTGGACAACCTTTGTGCTCGCAGAAAAGATAAACTACTGCAAAATGTTATCACAAGCAAAATGTTATCACATCAGATTGTTCTACCTTAGTTCGTGACCTGTTACCGTGCAGAGAAAGATAGATAATGGGATGCATTTTATGGTCCCGCAAATCGTTTCAAACGGTATTTTCCATTCTTTCTTCCGGCGAACAGTAAGAGACTGGAATGCCCTTCCAATGAATTCGCATTTGTTGAAAGCAACTGGCAACATTGTACGTTTGGTTTGTACAATCTTATTCTTTCAGCTCAGTCATTACGAGTCTGGACCAAGGTGGTTAAACGCATTCGTTATTAGGGAGATAATGTGATAATGGCATTATGTTGGTTATGTTACTCGTAACATGTTATCATGAATTATGTCACGTTTATCTGTCTTGGTCTTGATTCGTCTTAACACGATGTTTTCTTGTTCATTTGTAGTTGATATTTTTGCTTTACCTTTTTGTGGCAATTGACCTCTGTGTCAGGTAGACTATTTAAATTTTGGAAGTGTATGTTGGTGCTGATGCTTTTTGTTCTCTTTCACTGGCGGACGGGATTTGGCATCGAATTGAGCTTGTTATGATTTCCTTATTCTTTTATTTTCTTTTATTTTATGTTTCCTTCCTTTGTGTTTGCTCTGACGCGTCAAATTATCGCTCTCCTGGCCCTCTTCACAATCTGTTTTTTTTTTTCATTTTTCTCAACCATTGTATTTGTGGAGAATAAAGATTGATTGAAATGAATAAATATCGTGGAATTGCAAACCCGCGAAAACAATTGAAAAACAAAGTTCCTTCAGATGTTGACTATCATCGACCATCCCTTCTTTTTAAAATGTTTGAATGAAAAAGTAGGCCCACAAAAACTGAAATGGAAATCAACTTTTCAGGGTCAAAATTAATTTGGTGCCAATTCTGAGGTATGGGTCCACAGGTATAACGATAGTCAAAGTTCTTTGGCTTCTACGGGCCTGCCAGCAAACTAGGGGCATAGGTATACAGGGGTTCTTGATCTTGTCTCATTGATCTCAAACAAAGGCACCAGACTGGCTGGTGCTCTACCCTATTTTGATTACCCTCACCTGTTTGAAAATTACCATGTTAAACGATATTTAAAACGGCTGTGAGGTAACCCTTTCCCGCACGAAGAAAAAAAGATCAAAGCAAAAAAGTCAAGATATCAAGGCGACACAATTTCCCAAAATTCATGTCGTGAAAGTGCATTTTTGGAGCATTCCCTGTTTTTGAAGAGACTTTTCAAGGTGCTTCTGTAGGTTCCCAGTTCTTGAATTCTGATTTTATTGTATCTATGCATACACGCATAATCCCTTATCTTTTTCAGATAATCAACAGTTCACCGATAAATCCCAAGATCAAATTCCCTCAAATTTCCAAACAGTCTCACCACATCGCCCAGATGTCGATCATCTTCCAGCCTCTCCCGGTGAAGTCTCCCGTGAAATGTCCTGACCGAACTGCCCCACCCAAGGCCATCCTATCACGAGAAGTTCTTGATGACATTTCCAACAAGAGAACAAGACTGTCCAAACTTCATGGCCATGATGCAATGCCCTCGACAACATTTCGATCGAAGGACAACAATGACCCGACTTCAGGAGGTCAGAATTCAGGCGAGTTGGAGGATTTCCACGTAATGGAAATGGAATTTGAAGAAAATGGCAGCAAGAAACTCCAAATGCAACAGCTGGTTAGTTCTGTCCCGATAATAGACTGTTTTGATAAAAGCAATGTGTTGGGCAGTGGTTGTGCAGAGGTGTAGGTTTATTTGGGAAAGTTACCTCATTTTCCAAAAAAAAAACAATTATGGAAATGACATTGCCGCTCGTTGTTCTGAGATTTGCAGATCGATGGTGGTGGTTAAGTTCTCTCTGGAGCCTGGTCATCCAGGTATTCAAAAGTGGGTCTACTGCGGCCTTTCATGTCTGAAATAATACCCACCATTCGAGTTCACGTGTGGACCAAACCTGGTGGAAGTGGTGTTCAAGTGGATCACGAAAAGTGGTTCAAAGGATAACGAATAGACGTGTTGCGCAAACCCATCGGTTCCCTTCACCGGAAGGTTTCCTGGCAAGGCTTCTTGTTAAACGGGTTAAATTGGTCGCAGCATTAACTGGCTCTCTGATATATGATTTCCGTATTTTGTATTCACCTTCCGACAATTTTCCATGAACTTTCTTCCATTTCAAATTTCGCAGGACGGCTCCCAGAGTTATGCGTACGGATACAATCTCAGCAAGTTATGTGTTTGAATCAAATGGAAAATGGTCCGTCCATTCTGTTGGTCCAGACTTTGTGAAGAGAGGGTTTGAATCAAATGGAAAATGGTCCGTCCATTCTGTTGGCCCAGACTTTGTGAAGAGAGAATTGTCAAAATTTCAAAAGCCCCAGGGGACCAAATTAACATTTTCTACACTGAAACATGAACTTTTGTTTCTGTCACTTCCGCAAACAAGGTTTTGAAAAATTTATTCCAGAGCTCGGATGATATCGATCTGCCAAAATTCAGCAACGATGTGCTGCATGCCATTAAAAGCGGCGCAATCATTGGACCGTTATGGAACAAAATGCTAACCGAGGCTGCGGAGTTTTACTATCCCGATAAGCGTATTTCTAACCGGACAGCATATGCTTTGATCGGGAAAAAGATGATGGATTCGAAACTGCTCTTTCCGCTTCCAGGACCTAATCCATGGGTACGCCACACAACAAGTTTGATACGGTGGATGTCAAGTTTGATTTTATGATATCTATTCCTTTTCATTGCCAGGGTGCCCCAAAACAGTTCAATAAAATGACAGGATGTCCATACGAATCGATCTTATCCAGTGGCAAAATGTGATCCGACCCCCAATTTCAAGATATGAGCCCCCAAAAAACCCCGAAAATGGGCCCCTGGCGTCTGAGATGGCAGCACCCAATGTCCTCGTCGCTGCACCCAACATCTTCGTGCACCTCCCTTTTTGCACACAGATATTTCAGAAGACTCAACACACAACATCCAGTGAAAACGTTTAGCTCCCACCTTTCGTTTTGCAGGACGGCTATCGAAAACCCACAAAAGTGGCTGATAGTGCAATGAGAACATTTTGTAAGTTTTTGTGGCGTCACGTCAGAATTGCAAAAAAGGGAGCTGTGCATTGTCATTTTCGTTGCAGCTGCCTCAGGCCCCATGGGACTCTGGAAAATAGGGCGTCGGATCACATTTTGGATAAGTCCTATTTGTATGGACATCAGGAACGCCTATCATTTTAGCGAACGATTTTTTAGCATCCTGTGTTTCTGTACTTTTTGCTGGTCAATTGTGACCCCCTGTCCAATTTCGAAACTAACAATGCGGCTATTTTGAACGTTTTCTTTTTTGTGCAAATGAAATAAACAACATGGGCGAGCCAATTCAGGACTGAGATAATCTAGAACATCCGCATTTATCGTGGGAACCTAACTGAGATCGCATCGGAGGTGGGACAATCAAGAACGTGCACAAAGCCATGGTGACAATCCAAAACTAATTTCCTTGGATAATAAGTACTGGGCGGTCGTCATCGTTCTGATGAGATTTTTCCTTTTAAATGATCATTCAGCCTCTTATTTTTCATATTGCTTGTTTTTCGCCGCTGTACCTGGAACCCAGGGAAACCACTTCTTTTAGCTTGTTTTTAATTACAGCTTGTGCTCAATTTCTTTTTCAGACCGAGTTCACCAAGGCACTGAGCAACCGAGTCAGGAAATTGCGGTTGGCCGAGAAGAAGAACGGTCCCTCGGCGAACCACACCAATGAAGAAAAGGGGTTTTTCGCTCTCTGCAGTTTTTCTTCCAAGTCCGAAGTGAACAAAGGAGGGGTCAGTGAATTCAGTGAAGGCAGCTGCTCAAAAGCAAAAGTCACAGATTGTCGAACGCAGCAGTCGAGTCCCATGCAAGTGATTTTCTTTGTTTTTCTTCTGATTTTACGAAGTCTACATTACAGTCCACATTCCGCGACCTCCTCATTGCTCTCTGGCGGGGAAAGTGCTTTCAAATTCCATGGCTTTTCAAAAACATGGGTTTCAATTTGTCGTTCAAAAGCAGTAACAGTTTGTGAATCCCCGCTTCTCCCCAAAAATGCTGTTTTTGGTGGAGAAAATTGAATCCGCTCGCAGGTCTCCCTGTTCATGAATCACAGATAAGCATCACGGAAGCGGAGACCCGTTCATGCTGGTGCCTCCAGTCTTTCCGTCGTTGCTCCTATATTCTTCGCAGTTACTTTTTTCGAAAAAAGTGGGCCTCTGCTTTTATCCTGGTAAACTGGGCCCATTGGCCTGAACAGTGGTTAACAAAGTTGTTTTAATGTCTTCATTTGCAGATTTTCACGGGCTAAGAGGCCAACAGTGAATGTCATCCCGACGAAATTGGAAGAACTGAAGACCACCATTCAAAGCGAATGGAAAAAGAAAGTTCCAAACGAGGCCGTGCTGAAAGCATCGATGCTGGAGTCTTTTGCTTCCCGAACAGCAACTCTGGGAGCTATTGATAGATACTGTTTCGGATCAGTTGTGGCCCTGTATCCATGTTTGGAGAGCTGCACATTTGTAAGTTTTTGTGTTGAAACTACGTTTGTTTTTGTTTTATCTTCCAACTTTGTTTAGGTTTACTAATCATTTAATTCAACGCTTGCCACTGACAATTGCGCTTGATAAATGATGGCATGTTTCCTCCTCCTGTTTAAATTCCCGGAAATACCTGAACCTCCATGAAGAGAAAAGGCCTTGAACCTCCATGAAGATTATACCTCTATGAAGATTAAAAACTCTTACCTTTGGAAAATATTTGAACGTTTTGCTGTCTTTTTAGGCAATTCAGGACTGTGAAATCTCAAAGAACAAGATTTCGTTCTTGAAATTTTATTTTTTCTTCCCAATTTTGGCATGCCCATTCGATTCCTTGCTTACTGGCCTCTTCTCTGAGAAAAAAAAGAATTTAACAAAGGCGCTTTGTTTCTCGTTAAACGGATCAACAGTGTAGGGGAACAACAGTGCATGATTAGATTAAACATCACGAAATAGGGACACGCACATCTCTGAATTATGAAAGATATTCCAAGTTTTCGTCAAATTTGAAAACGCTCATCGCCGACAAGAAGGAAAAGCTGGGAGGCAAGTGGCGAAAGTCAAGCTGGATTGGAAATTATGTCGTCTGCCACTCAGTCTGCAGATACTTGACAACTAATACTTGAGGTGTGATGCCCCACAAACGTCATGCATGACATTGAAGATTTTTCTGAAGGATTGGGTCTTGTTGGTGCAGACAAGCCGATTCAATCATTCGAAAACTTCGAGGGCAAGAAAATCATTTTTTCGACGGATTCATGATTGATGGTCATTGCTTGACATTTTATTTTAGCCTTTCCAAAATTGCAATGATCAATGCGTGAAACATGCCTTTTCCGTGATATGGGTTTTGCGCATGCTGTGGTTTGGTCAGTAACTGGTCCAGCTTCGAATGCCCTTCTTTCAAAACTCATCTTTAGCATTGGTTGAATTGGATGCAGTCCAATGATGTGCACAGTCTGAAGCTAAGAAAGACTTATGAGGGCCAATCTTGATTGTTTCAGATTCTCTACGAATTCCAAGTATTAGTTGGCAGTAAAGTTATTCACAAGATGGAAGAAAAACTCATCTCTTTCATGGATAGCCTGGCTGATATTGTCAGTCGAGACACAACCAGCAAAGTAAGTTGTAAACTGTGTTCGTAATCCTTTTGATGTCAGCATTTCGCTGGCATTTTAATTCTTGTTTACAAATTGGTCGCCCTGTTGTTTTGTCATTTTAAAAAACTCAATCCTTCATTTTCGAACAGTTCTTCCATTTGGATGCTCTTCGCAATGTGATACATGCAGTTTTACTGCTACAAATAATTTGTCACTGTGTAGTTTGATCTATCGTTCTTTGCTTGTTGTTTTCATGTGGGTAAAGGTGAACTGTCAGTATAATCACAAAAAGACCAGATTTACTTGCCCATATGTGTGGCCAACCCCAATGAAGATGAATTATACGTCATGGCACATGATGTGGAAATTATGATACCGCTCCCGTTTCTCTTACTTCATTCAGCTTCTTTATGTGAAAAATCAATATTTTATTTCAGAGCCTCAGAACTAGCAGCTCATTCGAATCCTATGCCTGGTTCGAGCGGCAGACCAGGAAAGCAGGATCATCAGCAAAGAGTCTTTTCACCTTCATTGAGGTGAGTTCTTGATCACTGAATGAAAATCGCCCATAAAAAGAACATGAAAATCTCAACAATCACTGTTGTCATTCCCCACGAATATTTTAAATCATCGCTGTGATCTGTAATTTATCAAACGAAAGCATAGGCCAACAGCTTTCCATTAAGGTATAGATAGTTCCGTCGATCATATTCAGTCATTCCCCATATCTGTGATGGCTGCACTCTTCAATGTTCGCTGCCTCTTCCATTATGGGGATACAAACTTCACCAACTTGTCTCCAAGTTTTGGCCAATCATCACAGTAAACTCTATTTGGCGTTTGATTTGCAATTGCTTTCTGGTATAAATTCGGCATTACTGTTATTGTCAAGTATTGGGATTATTTGGAATATGGATGTGTTTGATGCTGATTGATTGAGTTTTCTTTCATGGTTTTATTTTTCTTTAACATCACCTTCAATGTGCGTTTGCAATTTCATTTCTGAAGTCGTCAGAGGAATGATTTAATAGAGACATTGGGCCAATCATTTTAAGGCGAAATTGTCAATGCCTGCAATTTAATTGCAAAAACATTGCATTTTATTGTTCAAATGGATTTTTAGATAAACCCTATAGGGCGTCTGAATAAACCGGGTTGCACAAGTCAATGAAATGCGAAAAGGGTGTTTTTATCTCTGTCTCTGTTCAACGTTTTGATGTTACATCGAGACAGGAATTCTGTTCGAGAAGATGCCATGCAGCTTTGAACATTTGCATTAAACGCAAAAAGATGACTGACTGCTGCAGACTTTTTCTTGCATGATGCCGAAATTACGTCACATCGGTGAGCGGAGTAGGTGAAAAATGTCGATTTTTATTCGTATTAAAGAACTCAGCATTGAAACTTTTGTACAACCTGGTAAGACTTGGATTGAATTGCTAGTGTCAAGCTTGTTTTTTTTTTCTTTTTAAAGGATGAAGGGGAGTTCATATCCCTGAAATCAATGCCGAAGGAGTCACCGAATGTTGTTCTTTTGGGCAACGAGAAAAAGGTAACTGATGCTGTCGTGGTCGGAGATGGCGTTAAGATCTTCCTCAAGAATGCCGATATCAAATTCATCTTGAAGGTCATCATAGCAACATATTACATCTTCGAGTTGCATTACCCACCGGAATATATGCAGTCGTTGGCCGTGCTAGCAGAAGTCATCTTAGGGCACGCTTGCTACAAGCTGGGGATAAATGCCATCAGGTTTCGTGCCAAAATTGACCAGGAGATGTCAGCTAAAGAAAATTTGAACAGGAAGTTTCACCCGTTTTTGTTTGAAGAACACGGCAGCAGAAAACACACCCAGTGAACTAATTTTGCTGGTCTTGCCAAGCATTCCAAGAACACCAAACTTAATGTGCCAATTACTATTTGTTGCGTATCATTGAGCTCGTATCAGGCCCAAATCCTAAATATTTCTGTTTTTACTTTTCTAGTTAAATGTTTTTGAAGAATGTCTCCCGATGTAATGCAACCTTCGGCAAAGAAAATCCACAAGTTGGTCCACATCCCTTCATCAAAAGTTTTCTATTTCAGAACCAGTTTTTAAAGCCAGGACAAATACGATCCGATTTCAATTTTTGACACAGGACCAAAAAAAAGATCCAACTTATTAATTTGTTCTTGGATCAAAATTTGATGCATCTTCAAAAGATACCCAGTTTTATAGGCAGGGATCTGAATCAATGTATGGGCAAAAGAGTCCGTGCTTGTTGCAATATATGGCTTGATCCAGGCAATTCATTTACACTGGCACGACTGCTGCATAAAGGGTGTCTGATAAATGTGCCCAACAACCATACCATGCGATTTTACAGACCGATATGAATCGAACTTGTCACACAAAAATTTGTTCCGACCTCTGATATACGAGAAGCCCCTAAAGTATCCAAAAGGCACTGTTTGGGAACCTCTGGGGTTGACTGTGGTGTCGGTAAAGCTCCAAAATTTGTGTTTGCCTAGCATGATCATTGACTGCTACTTTCGGCGATTGCTGAGTGACGTAAAAAATAGAGCAAAGAGTGTTTCACAACACCCTGCTGTACAGTACCACAAAAATAGTATCCCTGAATTCATCAATTTTTGTTGCTACTCCTCATGTAGAGAAATACCGTTTTGTTCAGTTGTAAATGACCCAATGTTGCGTTCGTGATCATGCAAGGAGGACGCACATTTCAGCTAATCGGCATAGCGAAATCATGAAAGCAGACAAGAGCTTGAAAATAGCCCATAATCGGACTCATCGTCCATTCAACTTTGGGAATTTTTTCCATGGCAGGAAATTGGGGTTTCGAAACACATTTGACCACAGAATGTTTTCAATAGTGTTTGCTGAGGAGAACCCAATTCAAACATTGCGAGGTTTACGGATATCACAACCAACTCCAGAGGCCCCAAAACTGCATTTTTGAAACTTTGGGGCATATAGTTCGGAAATGGGGGAGGGGGTTGGAACGTTTTTTGACACAGATCAGGTTTTCGATTCATATAGCAGGGAAGTGGAATCAGATTTTGGCACATTTATCAGACATCCTCTGTAAAGTCAGGTCTGCTTTCTAGTGTTTTCTGCCTGACGCCTTATGTTGACCTATGCCCACACATGCACATTTTATTGCCTTTTGTTCACCCAGTCACGCTTTTTAACCATCAATGTTTGCACTCCAAATACATACCCAGCTGCAAATTTGCTCAATGAGCGATTGCTGCAGCAGTTCAGTTCTGGCGAGAAAAAAACCTTTGTTTCCAGCTCGCAGAGGCTGAAGCAAATTGTCACGTTTCCTGTAACATTTTTCTTGTGTGTCTACTATGGATTTCATAATTCTGTACTTGATTCTTTTATGACAATTAAGATCTTTTCTCCGAGTTAGACGATTGCATCTAAGTCAGCTGGATGTCACCACTCGTTCAGCGATGTCATTTTGATGCTGCTGCGTCAGTCTGTTGAAGCTTTGTTGTACCAAACGAGTAAACCGTATAGTTGTCATTATAATATCTTATTCATCTCTCACAAAATTTGTCAAATTTTTATTGCACTTTGATCTTGGAAACCTGAACCCTAAAAAATGAGTGGCTGAGTCTCTGGGGAGGTTTCGTGAGTCTCTGGGGAGGTTTCGTGAGTCTCTGGGGAGGTTTCGTGAGTCTCTGGGGAGGTTTCGTAATTTTCAAATGTCTAAAGTTTAAGGTCTGTTTCGGCCGGAGGTACCTTAATCCACGATGTTGTTTGGGATTTTGCTGCATCATGTATCTCTGTCAATTCTACATCCTGATGGGCTTCTGCTGGGCAGCTAGGCTGCGAAACTGCTTTTTGGACCACCTGTCTCCAACAAAAAAACATGCCTTGAACCTTTTGACTTGTCCTGTCGCTTTTTGGCCTTTTGGCTATGATCACAGTGAAAAGTGTGCATAGTGGCGGCGGAATTAATGCACTCATTCATGTGTTTTTTCCATTTAACTGTTGCCTCCGAAACATTTTTTCTTTCTTTTTGTTCTTATGCAGGCGAGAAATTAAAGCGCCAGATTTCAATGGAGCTTTCTGGATCTGTCAGTTTTGAGGCAAAAAAAGAGGATATTTAATTTCTGCAGCATGGAGTTTTTGTCAAAATCTGAACAGTCGTAATTTTTACATGTGTGAGTAAATTGATTCCACCGCCATCTCCCTCTCCTGTGCACCCCAGGTTGTAGGCTTCCACGCATCACCCAGCATACAGCTGGAATGCCCAACCGCACCAACCTTCCCAGCCCAACCACCAGCCTGCCCAGGACGTCCTGGGACGCATTCCGTAGCATGCGTGCCAATTCTTTTTTATGCGTGCGTTGGCATGCATATGGGGCATGCGTATCCTGGCATGCGTGCCCGAGCACAGATCGTCAAATATGAAACAGTCCCAGGAACACGAAGAATACCGTGGAACGCGTTCCTTGGCACACCTCATCCGATCAGAGGCTCATGTGCGCAGGAACACCTGAAGTGTCCATTTAACGTTTCATTTCTATCCGTGCCTTTTAGTATGCCAGGGTACGCATCCGGATTTGCAGTGAATCTGCTATGCGTCACACATTACTTGCTAAAAGGAATGTGCTGACACAAGAATCTTTTTTGCCCCTTGGAAACAATCTGCTATGCGTCACACATTACTTGCTAAAAGGAATGTGCTGGCTCAAGTAACTTTTTATCCCTTGGAAGCAATCTGCTATGCGTCACACATCACTTGCTAAAAGGAATGTGCTGACTCAAGTAACTTTTTACCCCTTAGAAACAATCTGCTATGCGTCACACATCACTTGCTAAAAGGAATGTGCTGGCTCAAGTAACTTTTTACCCCTTGGAAGCAATCTGCTATGCGTCACACATTACTTGCTAAAAGGAATGTGCTGACACAAGAATCTTTTTTGCCCCTTGGAAACAATCTGCTATGCGTCACACATCACTTGCAAAAAGTAATGCGCTTGTTCGAGTAACTTTATACCCCTCAGAAACAATATGCTATATTTTTCCAAGAAAACAATTTGTTCAAACGGTGTCGTACTGCTGGAGAGAATGCTGATCAAGAATCAGTTTTTTTTATTCTTGGAACGTAATTTTCGCGGACTAAACCAAAACAGGCTTTCACCTTGACTGTGGAATCCCGAATCACAGGATATTTATTTTTCTATTTCCAGATTGGTGGCACCAGCGATGCTGATTGTGGAGGTTTCTATTAATGACTGCGACAGGAAGACCAGCCGGTAAGTTTCGCCATGATAATTGTCGTCGAATCGCAAATCTCAGTTTGTGTACAGTGGCGAGAAAATTAATTGTACCACATATGGTGTCATCGTTTTTGGATCTTTTTGGGGAAACCTCGAACCCATCGAGATTGGTCTCCGATCATTGATTTGACGCATAGGTTTCCTTGCAAAAAATCCCATTTTTGAAACTGAAATCATCACAACTTTCACAGTGTTCTCTGAAAGATCGAAAAATGGCATGTACTTAAGACACAAGTAATTTTCTCGCCGCTGTACATACAGACATCTTATTTTTTGGAAGTCGTTCAACGGAAATGTTTTCGAATTCATGGAGAAAGTTTTACTCCAATTTTATCGGGAAAATGTTTTTCTCATCGAGGAATGCTGAGAAGGAAATTGGAATGTCCGTAAACAAGTCAACAATAATTACTGAATGAAGATGTCGGAAAACCCCAGGGAAGGCTTATATTTTTGTTAGGCACTCAGAATGTGGATGTGGAAACCCACTGGAAAGTTGATATTGGTGTTCAATCTGAATATGAATATGGAAAAAAACTGGAGTGGTAAATAACTTTATGTCCTGGATCGATTCAGTAGGCGTTACACCGACCTAAACAACAAATCATTGTGGAAAATTTGGAGATAATATGCTTTGCGAAGCCAGCGTGGCCATTCGGCTGTCAGCAGAGGTCCTTGCCCCAACTGTTGGCCCTGCCCCGAGAGCGGCCGCGACTTTAGATGGCAGAGAGCGTTTTGTGCAAGAATGCTCGATTGGGGCCCTCTTTTTCGCAAGAAAGAAAGGGAATTTTTTTCTTACCTAAAGCTATCTGAACCTGACCTAACCCTGTCCCCTCTCGGAAAACACAATGCTCGGTGGGGGCCCCGGCCTGCCACCTAAAGTCGCGGCAGGGTTTATAAAGTGGCGCCCCGAGACAAGCTGAGGATGGTAATGACAGTCTTCCCATTCAGAAGAACATGCATACGGAAGCAAAGCCACCAGCTTCACAGAAAGTTCAGTTTCGCAAAATGGTCAATTTCACATGCTTTTTGTCCGCCGAATGCTTCACCACCTTCCGACATTTCCGAGAACCTGAAAGAAGCAAATTGATAACCTTCCCCTTACAGAAACTGGCTTCCAACCAGGACATATACTTCTTACACAAAAGCTGTTTCTGCCCGCATGATCGCCCATTGCAAAACGAGCAGCCTAACGCTGAACTCTTTCAAGTGACGAAATGATGCGATGGCGTATTTGAATTGAGTGAATTGCCGACTGTCACGGCCTCTGTGATTGGTCATGAATGATTTCTTCAATTTGATGATTTGGAACGCAATGCGCACACAGGACAACTTCATGATGAATGATTTCGGGGCAGTTGGGTTTTCACTCGTGGTTTCCCTGATCAAAATGAACAAGCAGCATGCATGGTTTATATCATTCCGTGATTGAGATTGGGACACACCACCCTTTCAAACCATTTTCATCACAATGAGCGGCATACTGATTTTTGGCGGGAAAACAAGTCCAGGGTGAGTCAAAAGGTTAATTGTCCCAGCCTTTCGAAAACGTGTTAAGATTTGCGTGAGGGGAGATTCCATTTTACATAGCCATTTATTACTGCATAATTGTTCGCAACAATGCAAAAATTCAACAGTGTGCTTTTTGATCGTTTCTCGATCCGCATCGCAGAGATAATAGAAATGAAAGTTTTTCTCAATGTAAAATCCTCATCCTAAAGTAGAATCGATGGACATTCTGTATATAAGTGACGATGGCACATAACATTAATCTACGCCGTGCGCACACGGCAAACATACCTATATGCGTGACAGAGTCTCGTTTTTGAGCTGGGTAACACATAGCACTCACTCGATGGGTATAGCCGTGCCTGTTTGTGCGTGTCTGACAAATTGTAAGAGGTCGTTCAAACAAAGTGAAAGGAAATTATTTTCGAAAATGCACTTGCATTCTCCTGGGTTGAAAATATTTCACCCGAACGGTATCTGTAAAATAATTTCATTGCCGAGGTTCGAACTCGGGACCTTCACATTGCAAGCCGCTGCCCGCTCAGATCATTGATCTGACGCGGCAATTTTTTGACACTAACATTAGATTTACTATAAAGTCACCATTACATAGTCTTGATCCACATAACATGTAGAAAATGACCAGTAAGCAGCCGAACTATTAAATGTTCCAGCAGGTCTTAAAAGTTGAGTCTCAAAAATTGTTAAGCATGGTCTCAAAATGCTCGGCTTAAATTCTCCACACCTCAAATGCCTCATTTTGTTCAGAGGCCAGGAGGCAGCAGGGCTGAAACTTGATTTTTTAAACACAAATTTTTAACAAAGAATCCTGACCGGAGGAAAAAATTTAAGTGTGATTTTCTGTTCACATTTTTTCTGCAATTTTCACTGCCAAACGTGCAGTTTTCGATTTTGTGCACAGTTTTGTGAGAATGGAATTTCCCTCGTTTCTCCAAGTTGCAGCAACCGCCTGTTTTCCAAAAACCAACCTGTCCATCTGTCGGCGCAACACGGAACCAAAACCGAAACTTTTCGGTTTTATGATGCCGTTCTGTGAACGCATCACAGATCTTTCCCATCATCTCCCGTTTCGCTGCATGCGTGGATGCGAAGCCTGCGATTGTCACGAAACCAATGATTATATTGCCTGCTCTGCTTCTGCGGATAATAATACCTACTGCCGTATACGAACAACGCTGCTTATACTGCCCAAATGACATTGAAAATCGAAACTGGAATATGGCTCACATCACGAACCAGGCCATTCTGTCGTGTGTTCGATGTGATAAAGGTGCTGTTTGTGACCTATTGTTTTCAGTGGTGTTCTCAAGGCCTGCCGCTTTTGGACATTGTGATTCCACGAAAGCAAGAGGTCATCCTTCGCTTTGGTAGACGGTCGAGTAGCCTCCAATCAAATGTTCTCTTTTGATGGGTTTGGAAAGAAATTGACAAAATGCTTTTACTCGTATCTTAGCAAGAACTACAATGGGTTGCATCATTTAGCTGAAACGGTCATTTTTTCCGAAAAACGTGACCTGTCCCCACGGAAGCTGGAAGGCATGATTCAGATAGCTGAGATCAACGGCCGAATCAGTCACTTTTTGCCGAAAATGTGCCCTTTCTCCACTATAAGGAGTTGAAATGCATTGATTCATATGGCCAAGCCAAGAGACCTATGGGAGAAAGGGTAGATTTTCAGCATAAATTGACTGTTGAAGTCCTGGTTCCTGGCTCTTAGCCACTTGATTCATCCTTCAGCTCCCATATAGGAAGAAGGGTATGGTATCGGTACGATAGGTATGGTATCGGCACGAAGGGTATGGTATGAACGATGTCTCTCACCTCCCTGAGGGAGAAAGAGTATGCACTTTTTCGCCTTTTCGGCAAAAGTGACTGTTTTAGTGCTATAGTTCTTAGCCAATTTTGAATCAGCTCTTAGCCATTTTGAATCTTCTCGCTCAGCTCCTGTGGGAGAAAGGCACATTTTCGGCATAAAGTGACTGTTTTAAGGAGCTACGAGGCATGATTAAAATGGCTGAAGCCAGGACTTAAAACTGTAGCTTTATACAAAATGTGCCCTTTCTCCATTAGTAGCCGAGAGACATTATTCAAATGGCCTAAAGCCAGGGCAACAGCAGTCAACAGCTTCAACAGTCACTTCAACAGTCACAGCTTCAACAGTCAACAGCTTCAACATAGTCACTTCCTGCCAAACTCCAATCGGACTCTTATGTTTTGCGGCGTACATGTTGCCCTTGGATTTCAAATGGAGGCTGAGTTTTGGGTGGTAAATGAAATCCTACGATTGAAAAGCGGAGATCGGTATGTGGTAGCGACGAAATTAATGCAATCAGGGGTGTGTTTTTCCCATTCAACTGTTGCATCCGAAACTTTTTTTTCTTTCTTTTTACTCTTCTGCACGCGGTAGAAATTAAAGCGCCAGATTTCAACTGAGCTTTCTAGCGCTGTCACATTTTGACATCTGTTAAAAAGAGGATCTTTACGTGTAATTTCTGCAGCATGGAGTTTTTACGAAAACCTAAATAGTCGCAATTTTTCATGCGTGAGTAGGTACATTAATTCTGCTGCCCTCGCGGTGGAGACTCGTGGTCGCAATGTCGTCGAACTGCGACTTCGGTATAAAGACGAGTAAAATAGACGACACGCAAAATCCGCTTTACCAAACCCACCTTATCGGATAGGTTCATCATCCCCGGCAAAGGCTATAAATAGGCAGAGAGCTCGAAAAAAGATCGGCTTTTTGACCTAAAATTGCGAAATTCGTAAAAAAAGTGCGAAGTGCATCAGGCGAAATATGCGTGCGCTGATAATGGTTCCAGCAGCAATCGACCAATCTATATGAAATGGAGAAACAAGCTTTTTTGCATGCGTGTTGCAAGTATAAAAAAAAGTGTCAGGAAAGTGCCACAGCTTGGGCTTATGTTTTAAAATGGCAAAGAAGCATGAAAAGCTATCAATTAAAGACTGATACAGGGTGTCCGGTGGATTCGTGCTGAAGAAACTATGTTATCTGCATATGTCCAGGGGTAAGGTAACAGATGCATGGCTCAAGATTACTTATGGTGTGTGGTGAATGATTCCGAAATTGCCGAATTTACCCAGTGGCATCCCAGAAAGAAGAAACATCATCAGAAACATCACCAGAAACATCACCAGAAACATCACCGGAAAAATCACCAGAAACATCACCAGAAACACCACAAGAAACATAACCAGAATCATCACCAGAAACATCAGAAATACCACAAGATATATCACCAGAAATATCACCAGAAATATCACCAGAAACATCACCAGAAACATCATCAGAAACATCACCAGAAACATCACCAGAAACATCACCAGAAACATCACCAGAAACATCACCAGAAACATCACCAGAAACATCACCAGAAATATCACCAGAAACATCACCAGAAACATCAGAAATATCACAAGAAATATCAGCAGAAATATCACCAGAAACATCACCAGAAACATCACCAGAAACATCACCAGAAACATCACCAGAAACATCACCAGAAAACATCACCAGAAACATCACCAGAAACATCACCAGAAACATCACCAGAAACATCACCAGAAATATCACCAGAAACATCACCAGAAACATCACCAGAAATATAACAAGAAACATCACCAGAAACATCAGAAATATCACAAGAAATATCACCAGAAACATCACCAGAAACATCACCAGAAACATCACCAGAAATATCACCAGAAACATCACCAGAAACATCAGAAATATCACAAGAAATATCAGCAGAAATATCACCAGAAACATCACCAGAAACATCACCAGAAACATCACCAGAAACATCACCAGAAACATCACCAGAAACATCACCAGAAACATCACCAGAAACATCACCAGAAACATCACCAGAAATATCACCAGAAACATCACCAGAAACATCACCAGAAATATCACCAGAAACATCACCAGAAACATCACCAGAAATATAACAAGAAACATCACCAGAAACATCAGAAATATCACAAGAAATATCACCAGAAACATCACCAGAAACATCACCAGAAACAACACCAGAAACATCACTAGAAACATCACCAGAAACATCACCAGAAACATCACCAAAAATATCACCAGAAAACATCACCAGAAACATCGCACACTTCATTTTGGTAGTTGCAATGGCCAGTGCTGGAGCAGCAGGCCGCGCGAGGTTCACTGCCACACGAACAGGAACACCGCCAGTTGTCAATGCGTACACTCTGAACAGTGGTTTCCGCCTGAACACCTTTGAAGCGCCTTTTTATAGATGCAAGTGTTCTTTTCGGAACCTTTCTGGAACACGTAGTGCTTTCTTGAAGCACCATTTTCCTGTTATTGGAACACATCATATGCAGTTTTCGCGTGTAGCAAATACCAGCCATTCCTCAAAATTCCGCGGGTGTTCTCATCTTGGCACCAAAATTTTTTTTATATTTAAAATGTTGCTTATTTTATTTTTCCATCTTTGTCGGTTTGAGAACGATGAGATCATCGACTTCTCCATAAGAGCGCGGATTAACCCGCAAGTAATAATAATTGGTCGGAGCAGATCATACAGGGTGTAAGCCTATGACAAGCTTTCTGATTGCAATTTGGCAATCTTTTTGTTGTTAGAACATATTAAATTTAATTTAATTCAATTTAATTTGCTGGGACACAGTCCAGCGCAAATTAACAAGCACTAAGCACTGTCATAGCGAAATAACAATATGTATTGTATAACAAACCAATTTTAAAGATAAAAAATTTAGAAAATGTTCAAACTGTTGGGTACAAGGAAGAAGCAACAATGAGACATGATCATCACCATATGAGCAAAAACTTTGGGACCACATTCAGCACATTCCTCTTGAATCCATTTAGGCTCAAATCATCCCCATTGCCAAAACCATCAGCATTTAAGGCATTCCAGTCATTGACAGTTCTATTTATGAAGGAAAACTTTCCAACATTCCGACATGCATGCCTATAAGCCATCAACTTAAAATCATGATCATGCCTGCCTCCGTATGTTGGAGGAGAAATGTTTTCTTTCATTTTTGACCATCCGCCAACACCATTCAATGCTTGAAGAAGACCTCCCAACATGGATACTCTCCTACGCTTTGCAAGAGAAGTTCACAGATGAGAGAAGAAACACCTCTCGCTGAGAGCTGTCCGTTTTGTGTCTGGATGTACGCTGGACTGTTTCAAGTTTCTCAACATGCAACAAGTATTTGGATCCCACACAGCAGAAGCATGTTCCAACAGTGAGCGGACGAGTGCACAGTATACTTTTCCTTTGATGCTTTTACTCGTTTTTGCTGCGAATAAAGAACAATGCAGAGTTGGCCTTAGATACTATCGTGTCAATATGCTTTCCCCAGCACAAGGATTTTGTGAGGGTGACTTCTTAAATAAGCAACACTCTCAGAGTGTTTTTTCCCGGATTTTTGGTATCCAGATTGAGAGGTCATAACCACAAGCGCTGAACACGTCTCTAACGGTGCGGACACGATGTCGAGGTATAATTTTCTGCTGCGGCATAAACTTGCCCCTGCCCCACCGCATCGGAAAAAAGTGAGGGAGGGGCACGTTTATGCTGCAGCAGAAAATTATACCTCGACATCGTGTCCCCACCGTAAGAGGCATGACCGCCAAAACTAACATGCGGAATTGCGCATCAAAAGGATAGATGATGCGTTCTCTGGGGTCGTCAAAGACTTTTGACAAGCCTGTCCATGCTCAAGGAATACGTTTGTAAACAGTACTTTTGGGATCAACAAACGAATTTGCTCATCACATGCGCGTGTGTGGTCACCAGCGTTTCCTGTGTGACCGCAGCCGACGCAACCGCCCCTCTCCGACGAGATGGTTTCATTGCAGCAGTGACCGTGCGACCGCACACGACTCCGCAGTGCAACGGATGCGGCGTCCACGCGAATAAAATTGGCAAGCATTTTTAGAAGCGGGTAAACCGCTCTGAAGCCAAGAAAACAATGCGGCTGACTTGAAAACAGTGGGACAGTTTTATCCGCGTGCATATTCATGTAAATGGCCGATGCGATATTTCTGGCATTCATTCTCGATTCGCACAACATCTCAGAGGCTCAATTATACACGAGCATGCCAAGTCAGAGAAAATTTGCAAGTGTTCGCGCATTCCGTTGCGTTTTGTGTTGTTTGCAGTTGAAAAAGGCCTGTGTCTTTTTCGCTGACAGTTGCTTCTCCCGTGTTGTTTTATCCGTGATATTCACGAAAGTGTTTACACAAAGGGTTCACAAATCCACAGAGGGAATGGCGTAGGATAATTTCAATAAGGATAAGGTCAATCAATGCATACGGTCAGAGGATAAGGTCAATCAAAGCATTGCTCGTACATTGAAAAAAGTTCTCCCACCTGTCAACCAATGTGTGAAAACACACTTTTTATGAAAAAATATTTTTTGTTTCTGTTTTTGTTTTTGTTTTTTTTTTTGTTTATATTTTGCATTTTTTCATATTTATTTTTGTGTTTTATTGATTTGTTTATTTATTTCATTTTTTGTTTTTTTTTTTGATTTTTATTTTATTGTCATCAGTTTTTATTTGAAAAGATTTTTATAAAAAAATATTTTCGCATTTTGAAATGTTGTTTTGATTTGATTTTATTTTATCTCGTTTATTTTTTTATGTTCTATTTTTAATTTATTATTTTATTTTCAGTATATTTTATTATTTTTTTTGTTTATCATGTTGTGTTCTGAAACCTTTTTTCCGAAAATAAGATGTGGAACCAACCAACCATCATCATCATTCCCAAGTAAAGAAATATGTGTAACTTTTTCTTTCTACAGTTCCTTCCACAAGTTTCTGAGTGATTGGCATTCGGTGTGTTCGTTGACCAGTCAGTACGAGGAACTGAGGGATGAAATTTTTCATTTGAAGTGACATGACTGCTGAGGCATTTTTACAGCAGCTTTGAACTCGCCAAATTTCCATACAATCGGTGCAACACATGCGCATGCCGAATTGCAAAATTAAATAATTGCAAAATTAAAATTAAAATTAAAATTGAATTAAAATTTTAATTTTAATTAAATTAAAATTTTAATTTCATTAAATTAAATTTATTAACTTAAAATTCATGCAATTTAAATTAAATTAAAATTTAATTAAATTAAATAAAAAAAATTGAATTGAATTGAAATTAAATTAAAATTTAAATTTATTAAAATTGCAAAATTAAACACCGACACAGGTGGGTAGCTTGTTGGGAGGGTTGCAGCCGTAAACATGATGACATGCTGCAGCCACGATTCCTTCTACTGGTATTCTCTCTCTTACAATATATAACAGGGAATTATTGAAATACAGCAGGCGATCACAACCAGTGTTCAATGTGCAGGACAAATGTCGTCTGCCACCATAGAATGGCGCATCCGTGAAATGTGTAAAATGTGTGTAAATCCGTGAAATGTATCGCCGTAAATCCGAAATGAAAGCCTGAATGGGCTGAATGTGTGATACAATTCCATGAACTGCGCGCTAGTCCGTGAAATATGCCTGCAGAGCATGATTAGGCCAAGGGATTTGTCAAATTTACCATTGAAATGTGTCGATAACTGCTGGAGTACCCACGAAAACGTCGCTGACACCAAGTGGTAAGTCTGCTTACTGTGTCTGGCCTTAGCGCTGACGCAGTTAGATAATCCTGTATAGCTTACTCATTCCAACAAAACCTTTCCAGCGGCTTCTTCACCCGGACTGCTCGCGAGTGGAATTCCCTGCCAACAAATTCACGGTTCCTCCGTGAGCCTGCCCTACCACCTCATAACACGTTATATAGGACTAGTTTTTCGTTGTGCATTTCTTGGTACTATTTTTTTTTCGCAGTTTTATTTGCTGATCAACTCCAACTTTTGCCGTTACTTTGAGTAGTTATTGACTATTTTATTGTTGTCATTATCTTACCATTGCCGGAAAACGGAAGTTAAACGCTTCATCCAAACAAAAACAAACACAATTCTTCCAGGTATAATTGTATTCCCTGCATTGTTTCATTAGTGACGGAATTAACGTTCTATACCTTGGGCCATAAAGAATTAGAGTAGGCCAAGACAAGAATTAGAGTAGGCCAAGTCTCTAGAGTGGGTCAGCTTTGTTGAATTGGGTCAGTTTTAGCCTATCCAATTCTGGTAAATAATCTGCATTGTCGAAAGATTAAAGCGTCCATTATGCTTGAAAATCAAAGATTTGGCCTAGTCTCACTCTGGATTCCAAAGCTCTAAGCCCGGAATTTGAGCACAGACCTACAAAGGAGAGATGGCCTGAGAATGTTTTCAACGAAATTGGAAATGTTTTGCAAATTTCGAAAAAATCCCAGATTTCGGAAAAATCCAGTCAACAAAAAATCACCAGATTTCGAAAAAATCCAGTCAACAAAAAATGTCCAAAATCGTTTTCCTTTCAGGTGCGGCCAATAACTGTTTTTCAAAAAAAAATCTGGCCTGGCCCATGAAACGTGACCCTCCCCTTCTTCTCACTGGGGTAAACTCTAAGGGCCTCCGGCTAGCTCACTTCAAGGGGAAAAATCAC